>SOPF01027428.1:577-53892 GCA_012979155.1 Hypericum perforatum
GGGGACAACCCGAAAGATTGGATTAGGCTGTGTGAGGAATATTTTGAAACTTATCGATCTTAGGAGGTTTATAAATATTGTATAATGACTGAGTTGTTGATTGGTAAAGCGAGAGTATGGTTTTTCCTCATGGAATTTGAACAACGAGGAAGCTGATTGTGATGACTTATTTGAAGCTTTGTGTACACACTTTGAGAACGAGGAGCGAGTTCACGGTCATTTGGACGATGGCTGCAAGTTCGTGGAATCTACAAAATAGGTTAGGGATACATGGAAAGGAATAGTTTGAGGCTGTTGGAATTATTGAGAACCTATTTTTGACTAAAAACTGTCACTTTAAGCATTACCCAACCATTTCAACTTATGCCGACTTAAGTAATGCCATGCAAGGAATTACAACAATGACTGTTATACGGTTACTTGAGGGAACTAACGGGAAAACTCAATACATACATCCAGGAGTGAAGATGAAGAAAAGGGATAGAAGTGATCAACAGACAGCAGGACAAAGGATTTTCCAAGACTATAAGGAAACACTAAGTGAGTCTGTTGATGATACTATTATTGAGGGTTCTTTGCTAGATCTTTACGTGAAATCATTTGAAGTGAAAGCTGCACACAAGATCTTTCATGCTACACTGTCCATGAATGTGGTTTTATGGAATGTGATGCTAGTTGCTTATGGGTAGATAGAGGACTTAAGCGGCTCATTTCGTCTGTTCTGACAAATGCAGATTGAAGGATTGATGCCTAATGAATTTACTTGCCCAAGTATTTTAAGAACCTGTACATTGGCTGGAGCACTTGATATAGGAGAGCAAATTCGTTCCCATATCTTGAATACATGATTTTAGTTTGATACTTATGTATACAGTGTGCTTATAGATATGTATGCTAAGCTTGGGAAGCATGATGCTACTCTTTGAATTCTGAGGAGACCTGCAACTGAATATGTTGTTTCTAGGACAACTATGATTTCAGGTTATGTGCAACATGATATGTTCATAGAAGCCCTCAAGCTTTTCGAAGAGATGCTAAAACGTGGGATCCAAGCCGATAATATTGGCTTTTCAAGTGCAATCAGTGTGTATGCTAGTCTTCAAGTACTGAATTAAGGACAACAGATTCATGCACAATCCTTGATCACTATTTATGTAGGGGATCTTTCGGTTAGTAATTCACTTGTCAGTCTGTATGCAAGATGTGGCTGAGTCGAAGAAGCTTTCTTGGCATTTGAAAAGACTGATTGTAAAGATAACATATCATGGAATGGATTGATATTAGGATTTGCACAAAGTGGTTTCTACGAGGAAGCTCTGAAGGTCTTTTCTCACATGAATGGAGCAAATATAGAACCTAGCGTCAACACATTTAGTTCTGCAGTAAGTACTGCTGCTAAAACAGCCAACATAGGGCAAGGAAGGCAGCTTCATGCCATGATAGTAAAACAAGACTTCATTGCCAAAATTGAAATTTGCAATACTCTGATCTCTTTGTATTCCAAGTGTGGCAACATTGACGACTCTAAGAAAGCATTCTTTGATATGCCTAAGAAAAGTGATATTTTTTGGAATGCCATGATCACTGCTTATTCTCAATATAGATATGGTAGTAAAGCAGTAAAGCTTTTCGAGGAATATATACTTCAAAGGAACAGGAAGCTTTACATGTTGGAAATATTAGGAGAAGCAGTCACTGCGGGTGTTAAGAGAGTGATGGACGAAGGTGGCAATTATGCAGTTTGCACTAACATCTCAACTATGTGGACAATTAACGAGCATGTCATTGAAGCAATGAAGATCATTATAACGATGCAAAGAAAGGAGTTCAAAGCTGATGCATCACTCTCAACTTTTGGTTGCAAAGATAGACACTACAGGTGGAATTTTTGACATATTGGCGAAGAATTTCAAGCCAGTACAACCAAATCTATAATGAGAGGACCTCCTAAAGGGAATTGGATTGTAATGGAAGAATGGTTGAAGCATCTAAAAGTTGATGCTTGTTGATTTGCTTGGGTACAACAAACAACACAATGTACATGGTCAACAACAATAATGGAAGCAATAAACAAGGCATGACATGCAACAGGAGAAAAACAATTGCAGTACTACAAGGAATTCATATTATTTTACTCCTACTGCTTGGCATTTGAGGAGTCACAAGGACAAAGTTGTTGGTTATTATTGGCCATGATTTTGGATCTCTTCCGAAGCTATAGGTTGTAACTTCACATCAACAGAGATGAATCTTTGATTATTTTATTTCCACCTGTGGTACAGGCTAAGAGCAAAGAACCGACAATGTTATATTTTTTAGGTAGTTGGATGTTGGACAAGAAAATAAAGTGTATCTATGACCGCACCGATGAGCTCAAGGTTAACATAGCCACCGGAGGCAGGTGCTGCTTTGTCAAGTGGGCTATACAAGAAGAGGCACTTCACTACTCATGCATTCAATTGGCATCGACTTTTTGCGAGGAACAAGAACAAATTCAACATTTGACCTTTTGCATGGTGGGATAATACCACGATTGACATGCATCAACTTTAGCGCTTGATGAGTTTAATTCTTTCACCGCTGAGTGACATTACAATACCTCTTCGACACTCAAGTCAAACTACAAGAAGACGCTTCATCTTACATGACGAAATTTGGCGATCTCGACAACATCATAGAAGCCACAATCTTTTCGGTTCCTTGAGGAAAAGGAAATTAAGCTGGAAGGATTGTTATGTGGTTAAATTAGGAGGATTTGTTATGGTGGAGGATTTATCAAAGACAGGTTCGGAGCAGTGATCAAAGAAGATAAGATTGGCTGACCGGTCGTTTGTCGGAGAAATATTTAATGCCTTGAGTTGGAGGGTCGTAGGCCATGATTGTGTTTTATTAACAATTTGTTCTTGTTCCAGTGTGGGCCTTGGGCCTGAAGTTTGTTGTGTCAGTTATTTCCTTGTTGATTAGTTTCCTGTGTCAATTATTTCTTTGTTGGTTAGTTTTCATGTTTTGCTTATAAGAAGGAAAACAGTAACGTGTAGCTTATGTGAAATGGTAATGACAAAGATTAACCAAGTTGGTTAATTATCTCTCCCATCTCTCTTTCTACTCTGTCCAATCTTCTTTTTCTTTGGATTTAACCATCTTGAACCACCATGAACCTCCACTGAAAGGTTCTTGTATTGTTTCACGGCTGTGAATCTGTATTGTTACGATCATAATTCCCCACGCTTCACATTCTTGATTTGTTGGTAGAGAAGGGAAATTTCTTTGGGATTGAGTATAATCAATGGTGATGGTGTTGTTAGTTTGATGTTTTTGAATTTTTTTTGACTTTTTGTTAGAGGGTATAAAAGTTATTTTACATTAAAAAAGTGAATACTGACATAAGGGATAGACTTAAAATTAATATTTTATTGTAGAGAAAAATCCTAGACCAAATTTTGATAAGTCAAAAACCATAGAATAAATTAGAGACTTATGATAAATTTCTCTAATTTTTTATATTTGTGTGAGAGTCCTCTTTATGAAATTGACAATGAATATATGATACTCAGGGAGGGTGCGCATAACTTGTATACATTCTTTTATCGAAAAATTATCTCTACTCCCTGATTTTTTGTTAGCCTTCTCTAAAGTTTTTAAATTTTAAAAATTAATACTCTAATCTTTTAAATTTGGTAAAAAATAGATTCTCGACCTCTCCTTAACATTAACATAATTTTTTTGTTTTTGGTCATGAGAATGACCAAAATACTTTAAATCAAAAATTAAAATAAAATAATCTATTTTTCCCTTCGACAAAAAATACCAAAAATGAAAAATAACCTAAAAAATAATATCAAACTAACCAAAAGTCATCTTCATAACCAGAAACATAAATTCAATTCTCATCTTTATCTTCTTCCTAGAAAATCAAATCAATTAAAAAATCTCATCTTCTTTGCAAGGAATCATCGGGGACTGACGTGTGGACCCTCTACATCATCAACCATTCTTCTGACACCCAACACCATCCTCCACCGCTACTCTTGTCCGGTCACTCGCAGCGTCTCAACTCTGTTAAGACAACTAGTTGTCCTCTGTCCTCTCTTTATCCAAACTTCGTGGTTCCCTTATTTTAGTTGGGTTTGGACAAGGTTGCCTCTCTCTTTCTCTCTCTAGAAAAAAGAAGAAGAGGGGAAAGAAACCAAGCACCATGAGTGCTTCGAGGTTCATAAAGTGTGTATTAAGAGTCGATAATTACTTAAATCTTACTTAATGATAGTTCTTTGAGTTATATAACATTCACTTCAGTTAAAACGTTAATTCATTTTATGATATCATTAAAAACCTTAACCAATCAACCAACATCACGAACTAAGCAATTCACTAAATTAAAAATGTACTTAGATATGAATATGATATGATCCTCGGCAATACACATAATACTCTACAGACACAATAATGTAGTAACAATCACAACCAAAACATAGCAAGCAGAATTCACAGAACAGAATTTCGCTAACTGAACAAAACAAATAGAAACAAATCCACACCAAAAGAGTACAAAATCACACATAACATACTACATACCAAATTATCCGACAGACCATATAGTGAATGAAATATCGTACCATACAGAACATACCAAATCAGCAAGAGAAATAGCTAAACCAAACAGACTAATATCATAGATTGAGTTTATAGAAATAAAAATTGACATCAAGATCTGTTAGGACAATTAGTTGAGCAACTGGTGGGCGAAGGACTAGACGACTAGTCGTCCAGTAGTAGAGCTGAAGACTTAGTCCAGTCAGTAACTTATATGTGTGTCACGCATCGATTGGATATCAAGAAGGACTTGCCACGTTAGTAGAGCGAGAATTATAAAAGTAGTTAGGAGCGGTTATGACCGTAGATTTAATAGGAAAAGGGTAGCAAATTACACATAAATACTAGTACTCTGATTGTAATTTCATTCCAGTACATTTCTACAATTTCTAATAAACTCCTATCCTTTCTCTCTCTCTTTCTTTCTCTCTATCTTCATTCTTTTCCCATTCTTTCACCTTCAAGACAAGTTCTTGACAAATTGGTATCAGAGCTTCACCATGGAAATGAGATTGAAGAATGTCGACGATCAACTCAAGAAGTTTGAAGAATAATTCATGGATTTAGAGTCCAGAATCAAGAAGAGGTGTGAAAAGAACAAACAATTGATGAACAACATATTCGATGAAATTGTGGAACTTCTCAAGAAAAGTACAGAAAGTCAAGGACTTTTAAGTCCTCGGCCTGTTCTTGGTAGTTATCCTTCAACAACGGCAGAAGTAGTAGAGGTGGTGATGACAGAGGATGCTCCAACTAGTAGTTTCGTGCGAAAAGAGGGGTTCTTGGCAGAGGCAGCTTCAACGGGTGGTTACGCGAAGAAAGATAGAATCTTGAACCCCAGGTTAGAGTTTCCTTCCTTCTCTAGTATGAATCTATGCGATTGGGTGAGGAAGTGTGAGAGGTTCTTTGCAGTGTATAAGGTTGATGTTAGTAAGTGGGTAGAGATGGCTAGTATGTATTTGGATGATGTAGCGGAGATCTGGTTCGATGGTTGGGTTATCCAAGCACCAAAGGTGGATTGAAAGCAATTTTCTGAGGCGTTGTGTAAGAGATTTGGAATGAGAGATTATGGTGGAGTCATTGAAGAGTTCAACCATCCGAGGCAGGTTGAAAGTGTAGAGGAATATGTGCAAAAGTTTGAGGAGTTGCATGGATTGATGTTGAGGAAAAATCTGACTTTGTCAGAGTCGTATTACATATATTCTTTCATAGGAGGGTTGTCAAATTAGATCAAACCATGGGTGTGTACTCATACCTTATTGACATTATACGATGTAATAACTAAAGCTCAACTCCATGAACTAGCTCTGAAGGCAAGTAGTTGTGGGTTGGATAGAGGTCGAAGGACAAGTAATTTTGTTTTGAGAGTTGGGTCGGGTAATTGATCGAATACCTGGGGAGTAAGAATTTCGTCTAATACCTTGTCTTCAAATGCAAATTCAAAGACTCTGGTTGAACAACAAGGGAAGAAGAAGGAACCTTTTTGCTATACGTATGGAGAAACACCGTAGGTGAGAGGATATGTTTGCAAACAACAGAAAGGAGGATTACATTGTACAGAAGAGGAAGTTGAAGGTGCTGATGTAGATCACATTCTTGCTGAAGAGGAAGAGTAGGATGAGTTAGCAGAGCTTTTGATGTATGCCTTAAATGGTAGTTTAGGTAGTGGCACCTTGAAACTGAGGGGGAAGATTAAGAACAGATCCATTTTGATACTTTTAGATACAAGGAGCACATCAACATTCATAAGTCAATAGTTGGTTCTTGACTTGAAGTTGGAGGAAGTCACAACTATTGGTCTTACTGTTTCATTAGCGAATGGTTTAAGAGTGATATGTAATCGTATGTATGGAGCTGTGAAGTGGGACATGAGTGGTAGTCAATTCTCCTATGACTTCAAGATTCTAGAGTTAGGAACTTATGATATGGTGTTAGGCACGGATTAAGATGTAGGAGTGCAATCCAGTGTTGTTTGACTTTATAAGAGTTAAAGCTATAATTCAGAAAAAGGGGAAGCAGATTGTGTTGAAGGGTTATAGGAGCAACAATTCTGAACTGGAGTTACACTGCTTATCAATTCAACTATTGAATCAAAATATAGATAAGCGGCAGGTTGATGAGCTTTACTTGGTATCATGGGAAGCAAGAGATAGTGTAGAGTTAAATGCAGCAGAAGAGGAAGAATTGTAGCTGCTAGCATCCATTGGTTCTTCATTTGGCAGAATATTTCAAGAGAGGTTGTAGGAGTTATTGCATTCCTTTCAAGAAATCTTCAAGGAACCAACTAAGTTGCCTCCTCAGAGAAGTGCTGATCATAGCATTTCACTGATACCTAGTGCTACAGCTGTGACCATTAGACCATATCGCTATCCATATTATCAGAAGGCTAAGATTGAAAAGCAAGTAGAAGGATTGCTTAAGTCTGGTTTTATCAGAGAAAGCAAAAGCCCTTTTGTTTCTCCTCTGCTATTAATGAAGAAAAAGAATGGATCATGGCACATTTGTATCGATTACAGGCAACTCAATAACAGGACTGTCAAGAATAAGTATCCCATCACAATTATAGATGATCTCTTGGATGAATTGTTGGGTGCACGTATCTTCTCTAAGTTGGATTTAAGAGTAGGTTACCATCAGATCAAGATGCAAGAAGGAGATGAATACAAGACAGCCTTCAGAATTCATCATGGTCATTTTAAGTTCAAGGTAATGCCATTTGGCCTTACTAATGCCCCTGCTACATTTCAAGCTATCATGAACAAAACTTTAGCTCCTTATCTACGAAAGTTTATTCTTATATTTTATGACAATATTTTGATCTATAGTCGAGACAAAGAGGATCATTTGTTTCACTTGTAACAAGTGTTGAAGAGATTACTACAGGAGAGTTTTTTTTCTTAAGCTGTCCAAATGCAAATTTGGCATGGCTTTTATCGATTACTTGGGTCATGTCATCTCTGGCCTTGGTGTCAGCACTGACCCAAAGAAGGTAGAAGCCATGGTAAATTGGCCATTACCTAGGATAGTGAAGGAGCTGCAGGGTTTCTTTGGCTTAATAGGGTACTATAGGAAATTTATCAAGGGATATGTTGAAGTAGCTAAGCCTTCATTTCTGCTACTGAGGAAGAATGGTTTCACTTGGATTGAAGAAGCTACAGCAGCTTTTGAGGCCTTGAAAGCAAGAATGGTTACAGCTCCTATACTTATTTATCCTGATTTTAGTCAGTCATTTACCTTGGAGATAGATGCTTCTGATCTTGGACTTGGAGCTGTGCTTTCTCAGCATAATAAACTAATCATATTTCTAAGTCAAGCATTAGGTCCTTGTATAACTGGTCTTCCTGCGTATGAGAAAGAGTTAATGGCACTTTGATTGGCTGTTTCGAAGTGGCACCATTATTTGAAAGGGGGCACATTCACCATTAAAACTGATCACCAGAGCTTGAAGTACTTGTTAGATCAGAAGTTCCACACTAATCTTCATAAGAAAGGTGTATCAAGATTAATGGGGCTGGACTTTATCATTGAGTACAAGCGTGGTGTGGAAAATACAGTGGCATATACCTTATTAAGAGTCGATCATGAGTTGTCTACAGTGACTATAATTACTCCTAATTGGTTACAACTGGTGGAAAATAGCTATATAGGTGATGAGGAATTGCAGAGCAAACTTCAAGCACTGACCATAGCTCCTGATTCATTGCCAAATTACCAATTTTGGAGAAGCATTATCAGATATAAGAATTGGGTTTGTGTTGGTTCTACAGGTCCATTACGCATGGAAATTTTCTAACAACTACATGCATCTATAATTGGTGGCCACTCTGGCTTATTGGTTACATACAAGAGAATCAAGCATTATTTCCACTGGAAAGGGTTGAAACGAGATGTGTAGACTTGGATTCAAGAATGTAATGTGTGTAAGCTCTACAAGGCTGAGCAAGTGGCCTACCCAGGCCTTCTGTAACCATTGCCAATTCTAGAAGGAGCCTGGAAGAGCATATCCATTGATTTTGTGGAAGGACTACCTCGATCAGGTGGGAAAGATACCATTCTGGTGGTAGTAGATAGATTCTCTAAGTATGTTCATTTTTTGGCTTTATCGCATCTATACACGGCATTATAGGTGGGGAAGCTGCTGATGGACCAGGTTTGTAAACTACATGGCATGCCTGAAGAGATCATCTCAGATAGGGATAAGGTCTTTACTAGCAATGTATGGAAATCACTTTTCTAATCTTGGGGTGTTTCCTTGAATTTCAGTATAGCCTACCATCCTCAATCAGACGACCAAACAGAGCGTGTCAATCAGTGTATGGAGAACTACTTGAGAGGTATGTGTTTTGATAGACCTACTACTTGGTTTCAATGGCTTGCTTTGGCTGAATTTTGGTACCATACTTGCTTCCACACTTCACTGAAGCATTCCCCATTTGAGATATTGTATGGTTATCCTCCCCTATGCTGCCTGGTTTGAGAGATGAGCAGCGATCAGTTGCTGTAGTGGCTGAGCTGGTTACTCGTCAAGCTCAAGTTTTACAAGGTTTGAAGACTACACTATTACAGGCTCATGAGTGTATGAAGAATAGTGCGGATAAGAGATGATTTGAGAGGAAGTTTGAGGTAGGAGATTGGGTGTATTTGAAGCTGCAACCTTATAGATAAGTATTTGTTACAGTTTGTAAACATCTCAAGCTTTCAGCTAAGTTTTTTGGGCCCTACCAGATTATTGAGAAGGTTAGTCAGGTGGCTTATCGTCTCCAGTTACCTCAACATTGCACGATTCATCATGTATTTCATGTGTCATTATTGAAGAAAAGGGTTGGTCAAGGCAATGTGGCGATCAGCACCCCACCTTTAGCTGATCAGGAAGGCCAACTGAAGCTGGCTCCAGAAGCAGTCATAGGCCGCAGGATGGTTAAGCGTAACAATATAGCAGTCACCCAAGTTTTGATTAAATGGGCCAATTTGAGTGAGGATGATGCCACATGGGAGGATTATACAGCTATCGGTGGCCAATTTCCTCAAGTTCGTGAACTTAATCACGCATTTTAACCATTCCTTGAGGACCAGGAAGTTTTGAAGGAAGGGAGTTTGTTAGGACAATTGGTCGAGCAGCTGGTGGGCGAAGAACCAGACGACCAGTCGTCTAGTAGCGGAGCTGAAGACTTAATCCAGTCAGCAACTTATACGCGTGTCGCACAGCAATTGGATATCAAGAAGGACTTCTCACGTCAGCAGAGTAAGAATTATAAAAGTAGTTAAGAGCGGTTATGATCGTAGATTTAGCAGGAAAAGGTAGTAAATTACACATAAATACTAGTACTTCGATTGTAATTTCATTCCAGTACATTTCTACAATTTCTAATAAACTCCTATCTTTTCTCTCTCTCTTTATTTCTCTCTATCTTCTTTCTTTCCCCATTCTTTCACCTTCAAGACGAGTTCTTGACAAGATCAAACCAAGTTTGTCGCATGCAACATAGTATGACATAGAAGAGAAAAATTTACTTGCTATGTTTTTACGATAACAGTAAAAACTTGAACCAATCAACAAAATTAATGCACGTAGACATGAACTAAGCATTTCACTAAACTAAAAACAGTTGCATGAGAATGGTGAGAGACTCCATCTCAGTAAACTGGCATAGGCCACCAAGGAGATTAGCCGAAATGCTAAAAATAGCACAAACATGTTGAATACCATCATTAAACTGTTGAATCTCCCCAACTACGTACCATTCCTTGGTGGCCAAGTTATAGGATGCAACGCGAGGAGACTTGTGGTGGCCGAAGAAGATAACATCCCGCTTTCTTGGATGAACACCTAAGACCAATGGCATATTGCCGACTTCTACTACTTGGCGGATGAAGCTCGAACAAGTATCGGATATAATATGGCTTAAAGCAATGGTACACTCGAAACAAAACACCTCACGATTGGCTTCTTTGTGCAGTTTCCAGATCCACATGTGACCATTGTCAAAGGTCAGTAGCATCACGAGAACAGAACCTTGTGATTCTGCCATCTGATAATCATAGAAAATAGACCAAGGGACTTGAGTTTCTGGCAGTCCAAGAAAATTAAAGTTTAGTTCGTCAGATGCACCGAATGGATTGTAAGTGACAACCTCATGATTGTCGTTGTACCAATAGAGTTTTCCTCCATGTTCCACCACATTATGGCTGCGGCATCCATACCGAATGAAATCTAAACCTCTGAGTAGACTCCATTGATTTGTTTCGGAATAATACGTCTCAATCTTGTAATCTGTGGAATATAATTATATGTAAATCAGAACAACTCTGTACCGATAGTTGGCTACGAGATAAAATTGTCTCGCATCGTGTCTATAGAAGGGCTCACAAACAATTCCAACTGTAGGGTAGTTGTTTTGAGGAAAATCACAAGGACACGAATGATAAGAACTGTAAGGAAGTAGAACGTACTTTTTTGTAAAAGGTTTCACGATGTAATAAGTTAAAGACCTCCTCTCACTATACACCAACAGATCATTGAACGAGCTTTCAACTCTGTAAATAGGATTGCTTGTATCATCCCGCCTCTCGGGACAAGAAGAGAGCTTGTTTAGTATCCTCACCATCAACAGAACTTGCTAAGAACCACCCTATGCGTTTTTCTTTATTCAAAGAATGGTAATGAACGAACAAGAGCAGCTCAGCATTAAAGTCGGTTCCATATTTATCATGGTGGTGATCAATAAACCGGCGAATGAAATATCTTTTGGATATTAAGGAGTTCCAATGCATGAAGACGCACATATATTGAAAGATATGTTTTGTCGAGGGAAGACGACTGTTACACACCAGGGGAAGACGAGGGAACTGACAGGGGTGAAGTAGGAGTTTGCATGGATAAGGCATGAAGAAGGACCACTGAAGAGGAAGAAGCTGAGCTGGAGCTAGTGGAGCCAGGCCTTTATATTGCTTTTGTGTTTTGTTTTGTTCTGGGCCTGAGGCCATTAAATTTTATTCGCTGATGGGCCTGAGGCCAACTAGGAAGCCCAAGATGGGTGAACTTGTCTAGTTTAGAGGGGAGCCTGACCTAAAACTAGAAGTATATAAATATCAAAGTGGCAACCTCGGGATTGGCAACCCAGAGTAATATTTTGCAAAAGCAGCACTTATCTTATTCACTCTCTTTCTCTTTCTCTCTCTCTCTCTCTTGGATGTCATTTCTCATCCTGACATCCCTGGGACAGTGAGGACCTCACCAAGTGGTATCAGAGCCACTGATTGTGGTAGAAGTAACGATGCATAACGACGAGCTGGCGGAGAAGCTTTTGGAGGAACTCGCTGTTGTACGACAAGAGTCTGCAAATGCCCAGAAGGAGCAGGGCGAGGCACTAGTAAAAGCTTTTGCATTGTTGACTGGTCGGCAAGAAGAATTGGAAAGCTCGATAGCAGCTTTAAGTTTACAAAATCAGAATTTGGCGCACCAGCTCAATAACTCAGTAGGAGGCGTAATCACTCCGACACGGGCGGGAGAGGTCGGAGAGTCATTGCAAGTCCGGCCAGAAGTGGTGAGAGAAGAAGCAGCAAGGGAAGACCTCAACCAACATATCACCTTGGGAGATCTGACCCTCCTTCCCAGGTATCCTAGGCTTGAGTTTTCAAAGTTCGAGGGAGAAGATGTGAGGAGCTGGTTGATTAAATGTGAGCATTATTTTGAGATGGAAGATGTGGGTAAGTGTCATGTGATGAGGCTTGTAGTTATGCATTTAGGAGGGGCAGCGTTGGAGTGGTATCATGGTTTCTTGAAGTCTCGGCCCAAAGAAGGTGAGTTGGGGTGGGAGGAGTTTAAGGTAGAAGTGGAAAAGAGATTTACGGAGGAGTTGTATGAGCATCCTATTGAAGAGTTATTTGACTGTGTGCAAGTGGGTACTATAATTGATTACCAAAGCCACTTTCAAACACTACTCAGCCGCATGACCCTAGATCCATCACATGTCCTGGCCCTGTACCTCAAAGGCTTAAAGCCCGAAATAGCCTTGACGGTTAAGTTATTCAACCCAACAACCCTATCCCAAGCCTTCAGCTTAGCCCGACTTTAGGAGAAGAATTATAATTACCTTCAGAATAAAACCCGAGAACATATTAAGCCCCCATTACTTTCCTAACCTCGGCCCATAAACAGCCTGCCCAACCCCCAGAGCCCAACCTACCACACTTACAGACCACCCAATAGATAAACACCCACCCTGCCCTTCAACGCTAACCAAGCTCCCCGCATCACCTACCCTGCAACCATAAATCCCAACCCAACAAACAGGATGCGAGCTAACGATCGATTTAAGAGCAGGGCAGATTTTAATGAAAAAAGAGCGAAGGGCTTATGCTATTGGTGCCCAGAGAAGTACACCCCGGAGCATAGATGTGGGCGGAAGGGAAGGCTTTATTTTGTAGAGGAAGTGGAAGAAGAAGGAGGAGATAATGGATCCACTATGAGAGAGTTCTTCTTGTGCGAGGAAGGTGAGGAACACTCAGAGAATTTGATCATTTCCACATGCGCAATGACTGGGATGAACGCGCGGAGCTGTAGAACTATGAAGGTGTTAGGGCATGCTCAAGGGATGGAGATGTGGATTCTCATTGACTCGGGAAGCACACATAACTTTGTGAGCTCAACTATGGAAAAAAAATTAGGCTGCAAGCTCGAGGGATGTAAGAACATGAAGGTGCGTGTGGCGGACGGAGGTGAAGTGGACTCTTCGTGGGTGTGCAAGGGTTTTAAATGGAAAATGCAGGACAGGGAGTTTCAGGCCGACATGTTTTTGCTGCCTTTAGGTTGCTACGACATAGTGTTGGGTGTACAATGGCTGGAGACTCTCGGTAATATCAAGTGGAACTTCAAGTTACTGCGAATGGAGTTTCAAATGGGGAGGGCAAAGGTGGTACTTAGAGGAGCTGTGAAGGGGCAAATGAAACAATGCTCTGCCATACAGATGCACAAGTTGCTAAGCACAAGAGAGGAGAAGTTAGAAGTGTTAGAGTGCAAGTTGGCGTTGGTGTAGTTTGCACCTCATGGGGAGTTTCCAGGGCTGTACCAACTGAATGCAAACCAAGAAAATGGAGAGCAGAGGGAGGACGAAACCAAGCGGGCTAGCCTGAAATTTTTGCTGACCAAGTTTGTTGATGTTTTTCAGGTGCCCACGACGTTACCCCCGGAGAGGTATTAGGTGCATAAGATTCCATTGCAACAGGGGGCCCAACCTGTCAGTCTCCGACCGTATAAGCATTCCACTGTGCAAAAGGACGTGATGGAGAGACTTATAAGGGAGATGACTCAGGCGGGTGTGATCCGTCTAAGCTCGAGCAGCTTTGCATCGCCGGTGGTGTTAGTAAAAAAGAAAGATGGGTCGTGGAGGTTTTGTGTGGACTACCAAGCACTTAACAACCTCACTGTCAAGCACAAGTACCCTATTCCGGTAGTAGAGGAGTTATTAGATGAGCTTGGAGGCGCGGCGTGGTTTTCTAAGGTGGATTTGCGATCCGGATACCACCAAATCAGGATGGCAAAGGAAGATATTCAGAAGACCACGTTTCGAACCCACGATGGTCACTATGAGTTCATGGTGATGCCCTTTGGGTTGACTAACGCACCGGCAAGCTTTCAAGGTGCGATGAACAACATGTTTTGTCCCTTCTTGAGGAAGTTTATACTTGTCTTCATGGATGATATACTCGTGTATATCACTTTGTGGGAGGAGCATTTGCAACACTTGGAGCAAGTGTTTAAGGCACTTAGGCAGGAGTCATTCTACACAAAAGAGAGCAAGTGCACATTCGGAGCAACATCACTAGAGTACTTGGGGCACGTTATATCGAGGGAGGGGGTTGCCACGGACCCACAGAAGGTTGAAGACATGAAGAATTATAAGAAACCTACAACTTTGAAGCAGCTCCGAGGGTTTCTAGGGCTCTGCGGGTACTATCAAAGGTTTGTACAAGGCTATGGGTTGATAAGCAGGCCACTAACGGATTTATTGAAGAAATACGCCTTTGGATGGAATGAACAAGCGGAGGTTGCGTTCCAAGAACTCAAACAAGCCATGATCTCCGCTCTGGTATTAGCACTTCCTAACTTCCAATTGACATTTGTGCTTGAGATAGATGCCTCAAAGATGGGAGTGGGGGCTGTTTTGATGCAAGCAGGGCATCTGATCGCATTTTTCAGCAAAGCGATGGGTCCTAAATACCAGATTTCATCCGTATACGAGAAGGAACTGCGCGCGGTGGTTATGGCGATAACTAAGTGGCATCACTACTTAGTGGGAAGGAGTTTTGTGATCAAAACCGACCATAAAAGTCTCAAATACCTTATGGATTAGAGGCTATCTACGGCTGGCCAATGCTCTTGATTAGCGAAATTGATGGGTTATGATTATAGTATAGAATATAAGAAAAGAGTCGAGAACAAGGTGGCAGATGCGTTATCAAGGCTTCCTAATGAGGGTTCGGAGGTGTGTGCGCTCACGGTCATAGCAGTAGAGGAATTAGCAGAAGAGATACGTGCTAGCTATGCACTTGATCCGCAGTTGTTGGAATTGGCCAACAAGATGCGCGACCAACCTGATTCGGAGGACATCTATTCGTGGGCTAGAGGCAGGCTGTTAAGGAAAGGACGGATGATGGTAGGGCCAAATGCTGGGTTGAGACAGAAACTTGTTGGACTATACCACGCGTCGGCCATTAGAGGGCACTCGGAGGTCAGTGCTACCCACCACCGAATGAAGGTCGTACTATACTGGAGGGGACTAAAAAAAGACATCCAGAACTTTGTTCGCCAATGCACGGTTTGCCAAACGTGCAAGTACGACAACTCTGCCTATCCCGGCCTCCTGCAACCTCTACCCATTCCAAAAAAGGTGTGGCAGGTTATTTTGATGGATTTCGTAGAAGGTTTACCTAAGTCACATGGGATGACAACTATCTTTGTTGTGGTGGACAAACTCAGTAAATACGCCCATTTCCTACAGCTTAAACATCCCTATACAGCAACTACGGTAGCTAAGCTCTTCATGGAGAACGTATTCAAGTTGCACGGCATGCCGGAGGGAATCATAAGTGATCGAGACACCATTTTTAAGCCAATTTTGGCAAGAACTATTTCGTCAACAAGGGGTAGAACTCCGGATGTCCACTTCCTATCATCCGCAGACCGATGGGCAAACGGAAGTTGTTAATATGTGTTTGGAGACATACCTACGGTGCATGTCGCACGAGAGACCGCATGACTGGAGCAGCTGGCTACACCTCGCCGAGTACTGGTACAACACCAATTTCCACTCTGCGGTCGGGACCTCGCCATTCAAAGCATTATACGGAGAAGCTCCTCCGTTACACCTTCCCTACTTTGCCAGGGACTCGCCAGTGGAGGCAGTAGACCGCAATTTATCTGCAAAAGAAGACAACCTCAAGATGTTGAAGTTCCACTTACTACGCGCCCAGAACCGTATGAAACTACAAGCGGATAAATGGAGGATAGACCGTGAATTTAACCTTGGGGACTTGGTGTTGCTCAAATTGCAACTGTATCGATAGCAGACAGTGCAAGCTAGAGTATCGGAGAAGCTGGCTCCTCGCTACTTCGGGCCATACAGAGTGATTGATCGAAAGGGGAAGACGGCCTACACACTTCAGTTGCCAGAATCATCGCGAGTTCACCCTACCTTTCATGTGAGCCAACTCAAGAGTTTTCAGGGAACTCCACCGGAGAGAGTGACTCCCATTCCAGATGCCTTGCTGCCCGAGAAGGAGCCCTTCCTGATTTTGCACCGGCGGGTAGTGAAGCAGCAGAACCGAGCGGCAACGGAGGTACTCGTGCAGTGGATTGGGGAACTGGCATAGGATGCAACATGGGAGAACTACGAGGTGCTCAAATCGTGTTTTCCATATAGTTCCTTGTGGTCAAGGAACTTAAGCAGGGGCAATTGTTACACACCAGAGGAAGACGAGGGAACTGACAGGGGTGAAGTATGAGTTTACATGGATAAGGCATGAAGAAGGACCACTGAAGAGGAAGAAGCTGAGCTGGAGTTAGTGGAGCCAGGCCTTTATATTGCTTTTGTGTTTTGTTTTGTTCTGGGCCTAAGGCCATTTAATTTTATTCGTTAATGGGCCTGAGGCCAACTAGGAAGCCCAAGATGGGTAAACTTGTCTAGTTTAGAGGGGAGCCTGACCTAAAACTAGAAGTATATAAATATCAAAGTGGCAACCTCGAGATTGACAACCCGGAGGAATATTTGGCAAAAATGGCACTTGTCTTATTCACTCTCTTTCTCTTTCTCTCTCTCTCTCTCGGATGTCATTTCTCATCCTGACATCCCTGGGACAGTGAGGACCTCACCAACGACACAGAATTTCCATCCACATAAAGTCGTCTAATTCTCGACCAACATCTGCAGTTGCCTCTCCGGTGGAAATTTTTAGCCTTTTTTCAAGAATAGCAATCTTAACTTCAAGAATTCTAGCCTTTTTTCCATCGAAGGCCCCGAGAAGGGCGGTGTTAAAACTCTTGAAGGAAATACTTCGTTATGCTGTTTTGGTTGAAATATTTGTCTAGAAGGATCTTTCAATAGTAATAATAATTTTTTCTAAAAACAATTCGGCTGAGTAACATATTTTTTTTAATTAAAGCTCCTTTTCTACTAATTGAATAACAATTGTTTTACATGAATGTCCTTGACTATAATCATATTCGGAAGCCACCTTGAGCTATTTTTTCATATGAACATGAACTATAGGACAAAGGTCCGAAGACAAACAAGTTATCTGACAGACCAAACAGTAGGCCCAAAGCACTAATAATTTCATACGAGGCCGATGCCTATTTTCAGATCGATCAAGATTTATTTGTATTTGTTTTCCTTTGACGTCATGTGTGATTCGTCTTTGTTCTATAAAGAGGAGATTAAATTGGGTGCTAAGAATTAAACTCTCCCTATATAGGAACTACGATTTGGGTCATTAGATCGGAATATATTCTGATTTAATGGCTATTAATTACTAAGGGCATTTAAGACTTTTACTCAAAATTAATAAATCTTAATAATTAATATTTCATACTTTTTAGGTACTAGTTCCTATTTTTAGATAATGATTGCTACTTTTTAGGGATTCTTAAATTTTGCACCAGCAATTAATTAGCAAAAGAAAATTTGAACAAAAACTGTTCACATTTCCCCGGTCTCGTCGGTCTCGTGAAACCAGCAATGCAACCAAAAAAATCAGTAATTCAATCTCTTAAACCAGCAATGCAACCCCTCAAACCAGTATTGCAACCAATGAAACCAGCAATACAACCAAATAAACTAGCAATGCAACCAACTGAACAAGCAATGCAACCACATAAACCACCAATGCAACCACATAAACCACCAATGCAACCAAATAAACCACCAATGCAACAAAGCAAACCAGTAATACAACTAAACAAACCATTAATGCAACCAAAAAAACCAGTAATTCAATCTCTTAAAACAACAATGCAACCCTTCAAACCAGTATTAGAACCAACGAAACCAGTAATACAACCAAACAAACCAGCAATGCAACCAACAGAACAAGCAATGCAAGCAAACCAGTAATATAACCAAACAAATCAGTAATATAACCAAGCAAACTGGCAATACAACTATATGAACGAGCAATACAATCAACTGAACTAGCCATGCACTAAAGCAAACCAGCAATGCATATCAACCAAACCAGTAATGAAAAAAAATTTGAAGACGTGGTTGAAAAATGAAAAGTAAGAAAAGGAATGAGAAGTTGGATGGTTTATTTTAGGGTTAATGAGAGAGAGATAATTATGGCATAAAAATATGTGATGACTTTTCAACTTCCAAAATTAGTGGGCAGTTAGTAAAATATAATTAATGGAGAGAGAAATATTGAGTGAATAAGTAATGGATAATTTACACATTTAGCCTCCTCCCTATATAGGGAGGATATCAATCCTTGGCAGGGTATGAGATTGGATTGGGTGCCAAGAATTAAAACTCTCCCTATATAGGAACTACGATTTGGGTCATTAGATCGGAATATATTCTTAAATATTCTGATCTAATGGCTATTAATTACCAAGGGCATTTAAGACTTTTACTCAAAACTAATAAATCTTAATAATTAATATTTCCTACTTTTTAGGTACTAGTTCCTATTTTTAGATAATGATTGCTACTTTTTAGGAATTCTTAAATTTTGAACCAGCAATTAATTAGCAAAAGAAAATTTGAACAAAAACTGTTCACATTCCCCTAGTCTCGTCGGTCTCGTGAAACCAGCAATGCAACCAAAAAAACCAGTAATTCAATCCCTTAAAAATTGTGCATATTTTAAGTGCCACGTACTTTCAAGATTAATTCTCCAAGTGTAAAGTTGCAGCTTGGTCACTGCAGCGAGGAAATTGGAATCACAAGCTGAAACTCAAAAGATTCGAAAGATTCAAGGAAATTGGTAATGGAGTATTTATCTGAATACTAACCGAATCATTTGCATAGACTCTTCGTGCATTTTATCTGATCCGGAAAACTTTACTTGTCTTATGGTTTATTAGCTTTATCGATTTTTGGTATGAACGTTATATCAATTGCTTTGCAAAGGATAAGCTAGCTTATAAAACTCTCTAGGTGGATCTTAGGTTCATTCAGTAGTTTCAGCTCCATTAACCATTCGAAGCTTTACAGTTCACATATATTCAAATGTACAAAGTATAAGCAATTGCAATAATGCCGAGGAACTTGCAAAACAAACCAATGTTGATAAACTCTATAACTCACCAAGTTCGTTCCTCTTCGATACAATATGGGACAAGATCGTATTGTGCAAGAAGCGAAAACCGATGTTCTACATTGTAACATTCTACAGAGAGGACAACCAGATGAACTATGCAGTATTGGTATCAGACGAGGGTCCGAGCGGAAACGAGCAAGCTTTTATTCGTTCTTCTTGTTTAACCTCATCTTTGTCTCAACATCTCCCATATAAGGTTTGACATGGTATGCATACTGTTGGAGAACAGAGAAGATGACCATCTCCAGACATACTAGGACGTTCTGAATGGCTTCTTCGACGTGCTCCGTGTCCAACCAGTAATGATGAGAGCGTAATATTCCCGTCGCAACCAGGATCTCGAGCACGACTCCCTGCAACAAGCCAAATATAAGTTAAAAATTCAAATATGAAACCAAACATTCACCTACCACTTTCACATAAAATCTGAGAAAGTGGATGCTTCTCAAATGTATTCTGAACATGCAAAATATCAAACTTGAGTCTCACTATTGTACATCTCATTTCCAACATCACAAAGTAGAGAACTCATTGTCCAGACTATTCAAGCATTATTATTCAAATTTAGATTCGATTTCATGGCAACCAAACAACGGGCAAGCTGCTTTTGACCTCGGGATCCAGATCCCCAACTTGTCCAGTTCTTCCCAGACTAAATCTAGTAGGCATAATACTTGGTTCCAGAAATGAAATAAACTCGTGCAAACGAGTGACAATCCACCAAACCTACGTAGATGGTATGAACTTCTAAAGCTCTAACCCTTTGACTTTTTCTTTTTGAGAAGATAGTCCTTTTTGATTAAGCTACTCAGTTTCTGACTGTTGCGTCAACAAAGTCACATTTATTTTTCTTCATTTATCACCAGTTGCACATGTTCTGATGGTCCTGGAAAATCATTCTATCTAGTTTCCATAATGGTCTCTGATCCACAAAGACAAATCTGTAGCACAAAATAACACATTTGTGCAATTTCACGGATGCGGAAGTTACAGATAATATACTATCTGGGCGCACCTCCGAGACACTTAAAAGAGTAACCAAGGCCAGAGGATGCTACAAGAAAATCAACCAGAATTGGCATGCTAGAATAAGCAGCTCTTTGATGAAGTAATCGACCCATTTTACCTCTAAGTTAACAGCCCATACAGATAATTTACTATCTGCGCACACCTCCGAGACACTTAAAAGAGTAACCAAGGCCAGAGGATGTTACAAGAAAATCAACCAGAATTGGCATGTTAGAATAAGCAGATCTTCGATGAAGCACTCGACCAATTTTAGCTCTAAATTAACAGCTCATGAGATAATCTCAATGCAAACATTTTCTTTTCGGTAATACTTAATGGTCACTTCATGTTTCTTTCAACCAATGCCCTGCTAATTGGCACCGAGTAAATTGGCTTACTCGGTGCCAATTAGCAGCTCTTGGATGAAGTACTCGACCCATTTTAGCCATATATTAACAGCTCATGAAACAATCTGAAAGCAAACATATTCTTCTTAAGGGTCACTTCATGTTTCTTTCAAGCAATTGTCTGCTAGTGGCCTTACTGGGTGCCCTTAAGGCAATTGGCACTTGCAACACCATCTTTTGGTTTCCGATTAAATCCTTACCTCAAACTTCATGCCAACGAATTTTATTTGCAAAAAAATAACAAGAAACAAAAGTACTGGAAATATATTTACCTGCCAAAAGCAAAAGAAGACAATCCCCTTGATGCACAAGAACTTTGCAAGCGGGGTATGCGGTGCCAACTCCTTTGCAAAAACATGGTAGAAGAGTACCAGGGAATAAAGTGCCAGAGAAACCGAAATATTCAGGATAATTGTGAACGTCCAGCTCAACCAAGTTGGGTAAATGCCAAGAATTTGCAAGGCTATCATCAAGATGGAACATATTGGGCGAATAATGACAAATTGCCATGTCCAATGCTTGAGGAGCTTCAGATTGTGATGGTCCAGCCGGACAGTACGGGGCTGTAATTATGAAATCAAAACAGCAACAATCATCAGAGGCAATTTGACTCACAACTGCATGCAAATTAAGTCTTCAAATTAAATAGAATTTCAAATTCCAGAACTCTGTTGGACCTGGAAAAGTGTCATAGGAAATGAATGGTGAATCTGTCTTCCCTTGATTTCATCCGGCACGATATTTTTGCTCATGGATATATTTAGGTAGCTGTACATCAGAGCCATAAACTTGGCTATTACCTGCACGGAAAACACACCAGTGGCCACACCATTCACAACAATACAAAAACCACAAAAAAGAAAACGAAATTGAACATTTTGCCAAAACATCAGGCACTCACCAGAGCCTCGTAGCATTCCTTAACAGAGTCCAAAAACATGAAGAACTCTTTACTCCCTTTTACATCCAGCAAACCCACGAAAGAGTTCACGGCGTAAATGGGAGCCATGAGTATAATAATCACTATGGCCTTCTGCTCCTTTGGGTTCTTCCAGTAGAACAGATGCTGCGACAGAAGCTGCAGCGTGAAGTGCATCGACATCATAACGCAGAACCCGGATCCGAATAGAGTGATTTGCCCGCGATCCATCTTGCTAATGTCCATTGTAAGCAACGCAACTTAGCGACTCTGAATATAAGACCTGCAAGAGGAACTCCACACTATGATCAGGCCATTCAAGTTCAATCGACTCCACTTATCTAATTATCCGGCAACAGAAATCATTGGAAAGACCAGTGTGAACACATGGCAATCATCAGCTAAAGCAAACAAAAAAAAAAAAACCATACAAGGTTTCCAACTAAATGAGCCACAGTACAAGTGCCATGATAAAAACAAATGGGGTAAGATCAATTCGAGCAACCACCAATTCGTTATCCTAATCCGGGTTCGAGCCACAGTACAAGTGCCCATGATAAAATTGAACGGGGTAAAGATCAATTCAAGAAACCACCAATTTTCTTTCTCCAAAACCACCCGAGAAATGAACACAAGCTCATCAGACTAATCCGGGTTCGAGCCAAGAGTACAAGTACCCATGATCAAATTGAATTGGGTAAGATCAATTCAAGCAACAATCAATTCAAATTATTCAAACATTCTCGTCAGACTAATCCAAGTTCGAGCCAGAGTACTAATCCGGGTTCGAACAGAGTTTGACTACAAACACCAGCTCAATTGAAGTGGATGCAAAAAAGGACAGAACTTTTTTGGAATTTTACATTGATTATTTAGCTACCAAGTTCGTACGAATCGAAAAAAAAAAAAAGCAATCTTGGGAATAATAAATCAATACCTACCTATTCGCTAAGATTAACCCCAAGTTCCCAGCTTGGGAGGAAGTAAGTATATCGGTTTCGTTGTAGGAGCTTACCAGGAAATGAGAGTGGGTCCTTAAACGTCGTCGTTCGCTCCACTTGCCACGATACACAAAAATGAAATTGGAAAAGTAGGAAATATGGGATTTTTAGTTTGGGATTTCTTTGTCAAGAAAAGCAGCGGTGGCAGGTATACGTGGCTGCTGAGTTAATTATTGTGGGCCCCGGGTGGAGGACAATAATTACTAAATAAAATGGTTCTTTGATTGTAATGTTAAATGCCTTTGCCCAATTAGCTTAAGAAGGCCGCCGGGTTTGGCAAGTCTTGAATTACGAATTAGTTTTCAGTTTAAATTTTTTTTAAATACGATAATAATTTTAATATTTGTTGAATTTTATTGATTTTTCAAAATTCTAATCCAATTTGCACTTGTATTAGACACAAAAATAGTCAAGTTGAAAATCGACCGTCAAATTACGTTCTTATTTATAGACAATTCATTAGAAGTAAACTAAATTCCGTCAAAATGGATATTTTTTTTTTGGATGTGTTAAAAAAGAAATTAAACATGATACACTTTTTTGCGAATGCATTAAACGATTTATTAGGGGATTTCCTTTCATTTCTAAGAAACAATTTGTAAATGAATCTTTAAATATTTTTTCCATGAAATTAATTTTAAATGAAATGACATTTAAATTTTGTTAACAACCAAACACAATGGATGGGGAATCTCGAAACTGGCCCACCCACATCTTCTTATGTGCATTGGAAATAAATAGATCGGCCTACTGTTATACCGACAAACTGATATTTTGCTGTGCTCCAAATCATTGGCAAATTTACGGTTCGAGATTAGTGGGCCGTTTTCAGTGAAAGATAAAGCTCTGATATGCATAGTTCTTAAAAACGACCCGGAGGTCGACTCGCATTAGGGTCCAAATCCGGGTCGACCGGTCCGATCGGCTAATTGGCCGGTTGGACCGGATTTTTTATACAATTTTTTAAACATATATATGTATATATAGATATTAGATATATATTTATATAGTTAAATAAATTATGTAGAAACTAATAATAACTAAACAATAAGTAAGAAAATATATCAAACATCATAAAACTCAAACCAAATATTCATATCCAAACATCAAATTCAAACCAAATATTCAAATTACAAACCCAAACATCAAATTCAAAGTTTCAAACCAAATATCTATATTCAAAATCCAAACATTAAAGTTCAAACCAAATAAGCAAATAATTTAGTTGATAATCTAGGTTCCTACCAAGTCAAACCTCACAAATAAGTAAATAAACTTAATAAACAGAACAGCCGTCGGTGTCCATCACAAATAAAATCAATTACAATCTTTACCAGCCCACCGCAAATAAAACCAATTACCATCTTTACCAGCACACATAAACTTAATAAACAGAACAATACAACATACTACAGCCGTCGGTGTGCACAAGTAATCTCTCGGACCCGTCAAATTCACAGCCCCACAACACAAAAACATCTCTCCAACACAAGTAATCTCGATAGACGGCGTTAAGGGAAACGGAGCAAGGAGCAACTAACCTCGGTAGACGGCGTGCTCGGTCGTCGTCGTCGGGGTCAGGATTGTCGGGGTCGAGAGAATCAATGAAGTTCCTTATTGAAAACGGATTGTCGGGGTCGAGGGATTGTCGGGGTCGAGGGATTGTCGGGGTCGAGGGATTGGCGGGGTCGAGGGATCGTCAGCGTGCTCTCTCTCTCCCTCTCTCTCTAACGATCAGCTTCTTCCCTTCGGAAATTTCTTCACCTCGCTTTCTCTTCTAGATTTGCTCTCTTTTTTTGGTTTTTTCGGAGCAGGGAAGGTGTCCAGCAGTTGTAGGGTTCGCGATAGGGAAAGGCCGGATGTGATATTTGCGTTTAATTTCCAATTTTGCCCTCAAAATTTAAAATCCGTTTTAACCAATATTTTTCGGGTCAAAAAAGTGGTTCAACCGGCCGGTTAAACCGGATTTCGAGCATTTTATCAGGTGAACATATTAACTGGTAAAAACGGGACGATTATGGGTACTAAACACGGTCCGACCAGTCGGACCACCGGTCGGACCGCGTTTTTTAAAACTATGCTGATATGTAAGCAAGTAAAACGCAAGTGCCCATATCAGAACTAGAGAATTGTAGGCCCACATCTACATCCCAGAAGATAAATGTTATGCATTTTTTTCGTTAATCTTATTAAAAGTTGAGTATAGTTAGCTTATATTTAGAATAGTTATCGTAATAATATTTTTAACATTCATAATATTTGAATTCAAATTTTTATGTGAATATAAATCTTTTATTATTTTGACCAATTCATCGTTAATAAATATTAAGAATAAAAAGAGTCTGCTAGTGTTTTTTAATAGGTGAAATGTTTGCACTACTATCTCAACCTCATAGTATATTTGTCACTTGAGTCCCAACTTGATGAATTATTTTTTTCATAGTAAAAAGAAAAGAAAAGCAAAAATTTGAAGTTCTAGTTGAAATCTCAACACCACCTCATTTAATTCTAATTAAACTAGATTTGTATGATCGAAATTTGTTTAACTTTGACTTGTTTTTCACGTGTGATAAAGGGGGTCATTTTTTTTTAGAATCCTAATCTATTAGACCATTCGCATTGGTGCCCCCGCTACAGTGCGCGCCCTGGGCGCCACGTTAGCCGCGCCCCTGCTCTCAGTTTTCAGCTCACAGTGGTGCCCCTGCTACAGTGCCACGCCCTGGGCGCCACGTCAGCTTTTTTCTCGGCTCAGTTTTTTTAAAATTTAGCTAACTTTATCAGAATCGAGTATTTTTTTGCGTAACTAAAAAAATGCTAGATTTAATTTCGAAGTGCCACATTTTGCGAAATAGAAATTTTATAAAATTCAAAATATATTACATGCGAACTTGGAAAAAATTACATAAATTTAAAAACTGAAATTGATTACATCAAAATATATTACATTACATTTAAAAAAGCATAAATTGCTTAGTTCTTACATTAATCCTAAACTAATGTACAAGTTCAACCGCATTCTCTTATCATCATCTAAGAGGAGCTCGAAAGCGTCCACGACTAACTTGTACGCTTTCTCAATAATTGCTGATTTGATATCCTCGGGGGCGACGAACTTTCCAATACGACAAAAAACATGCACAAAAGTGTTCGGGCTTGCGAAGTTGGGGAGATCGAGGGTCTTGTACGCGTTGGGCACCATATCGTAATCTTCAGCAACAAATAAGATGCGGAATGCGGCATGGTAGTGTTTGAACCTCTCATTGTATGGGTCCATATGCCATGTCATAATGGACATGTCTTAGGCTTCACGGAGCTTCCCATCTCGGAAATACTCATCTACCATCTCTAACATTGACTCGGCCATAATGAAAAATATGTAGATTTTGTTGAAAGATAAGAAAGATAAGAAATTTTGGTGTGAAAAATTATGAAGAAGGTAGTAGTAATTTATAGAATTTACAAATGAAGTTGGACCACACAATTTTTACATCAAATTTGGACTACATACATTTTTTTCATCCAAAAAGTCCCGTCATTTGGATTCAAAAAATTGTATAAAACTAACAAAAAATTATAAAAAAATTTTAATTGCACAAAAAGTCAAAAAAAGTAAAATGAATTTTTAGAATTTTTTCCAATTTTTTTCGATTTTTTTATTTTTCCGATTTTTTCCAATTAGGAGGCGACACGTGGCACACCCGAGGCGCGCGGTATAGCCGCTACGGGTGGTCTTACATATTAGAGGCAGGGATTGACCTCATGACCTCACTCCACCCCACCTCATCCTACCCAATGCCACTAGACCAAATGGTCTCCAGCAGGGGGGTCATGTTTGGATAACGAGCAACAAGAACAATTTGTAAGTGGATGATTTTTTTTGGGATAATTCCCCTCAGGCCTCTCGGGTTTACGAAAATTAGTGATTCAGCCTCTCTAGTTTTTTTTATTATTTAGCCCCTCTAGTTTGTGAAAAGGGTATTATTTAACCCCTGTTGCCGGAATCAGCTCTTTTCTCTGGCGAAAATGGACCTAAGATTACTAAAATACTCTTTTTCTTTAAAAAGTAAAAAAATAAATTGAAATAAAATCGTAATTTGTATTGAGCTGAAATTTTTTATGAAGCATCCTAAAAATATACATGATTTACGTAAAATATTTCAAAAATTGTAAAGGCACAGAAGTATTCTTTTTATTTTCCAACGTGCCAAAATTTTGTAAAATCATATAAAATAGAAAATTTATCTAATTGGGCTGAAACTTTTCTCATGTGTCTTTAAGCATCTTTAATGAATTTAGAAATCAAAAAATCTAGATTCTCATGAGCCAATTTTGAAAAAGTCTGGGGATACCCAAAATATAGAATTTTAATTTTAATTTTTTACTAAAGATGGAGTCTTTAATAAAGATGCTTAAGGACACATAGAACAAGTTTTAGGTCCTAAATTCACTAAATATGCTTAAGAACACATGGGACAAGTTTCAGCCCAATTAGATAAATTTTCTATTTTATATAATTTTACAAAATTTTGGCACGTTGGAAAATAAAAAAAATACTTTTGTGCCTCCAAAATTTCTGAAATATTTTAAGTAAATCATGTATAGTTTTAGGATGCTTTATAAAAAATTTCAGCTCAATACGAAGTATGATTGTAATTCAATTTATTTTTTTACTTTTTAAAGGAAAAGGATATTTTAGTAATCTTAGGTCCATTTTCGCTGGAGAAAAGAGCTGATTCCGGCGACAGGGGTTAAATAAGACCATTTTCATAAACTAGAAGGGCTAAATAATAATAAAAAAAATTAGATAGGCTGAATCACTAATTTTCACAAACCTAAAGGGTCTGAAGGGAATTATCCTTTTTTTAGATACCCAACAAAAGACAGCAATCTGTGCAAAGCTCACACGTAGGAGATTTCCCGGGAGGGCCCATCTTCCGGTTGCGTTTGTTAATCTCCGTCCTGTTTTAAACGTTAATTTTCTATTTTGTTTACCTAGGAAAATTGTAGTCATGACTACAAAATAGTGTAAAAAAAAGTAAATTTAATTACTTACTATTTTAAAATTTATTTTTGCATAAATAAATTTTGCTTGTTAATCTCCATGCTTGGAACGTTAATTTTTTTCTACAATTGTTCGTCGCGGATGCCATTGCCTCCTTCCTAAAAAACCCTTCTAAAAAAGATGCTATTGCCTGGGGTTGTCGTTGATCCCTGATGATTTGCCTCTTTCTGTTCTAACTTATACAAAATTTCTAAGGAGTTAATACAGTTCATTTACCTTTCAAATTGTTTGTCGTTGTCCATAATTGGTCATATATAAAACGAAGAATTAGATACTGATGGGTAACCCCGAGACTTTTTATATACCAACCAAGACGAGCTTAGTTTGAAAAAATAAACAAGGACGAGCTATCTTTTTATAACATATCTCCGTTGCTTTATCCTAAGACGATTCGTTTAGCCACATCATGTGATACCCCGTATATGTACTGTGTGAAAAGTTTAAGTGATTTGATTGTTACTATCCATAACAGCAAGGTACATCTTCTTTTCGGGCACACATCTTGAAAAAACTTCAAGGTTAAACGCGTTTAGTCGAGGGTAGGATCAAGATGGGTGACCTCCTGAAAAGTTTCCCAGAGTGCGTGCGAATGAGGACAAAGCATGCTGAAAAACCCATGTTGGTACAGTGGAACCAGTCGATCAAATCACGAGGCATTACATACTCGTTCCAAGCAATGTAAGATCAAAATTCTTCCAAATCATTAGCGTCATCTTTGTGAATTTTTTCGTATACTTCAATTTCTTTCCAACCAATCAATCCGTGAAAAATAGTTTTAGCTTAATTAAAATTTAACAAGTTCGTTGTAAAGATAAT
This sequence comes from Hypericum perforatum, assembly GCA_012979155.1. Lineage (NCBI taxonomy): Eukaryota > Viridiplantae > Streptophyta > Magnoliopsida > Malpighiales > Hypericaceae > Hypericum > Hypericum perforatum. The sequence continues at coordinate 29,198 of SOPF01027428.1, forward strand.
AATATTAAATATTTAATTAAAAAAATTAACAATTTTTCAAAATGTTACCAAATTGACATAAATTAATTGGTAATATAAAGATCACGATACCAATTGTTACAAAACCCATGGAACTGAATATATGCAATCATCACAAAATGGTCGAACCTAGTACGCATCGTCTTGTTTCAACGTACTTCCAAATTACCTTGCACGTTTTATTATGCCATATCCAACCTATTGTCCACATCTTCCCTTAAATAAAACCCTATTGTCCACATCCTTATGTTGCATGTGCTCCAATATCCCCCGCAATCACAAAGAAAAGTTGATTTTAAATGGGAAGAGAATATGTATTCTTACGAAGATATTAAGTTAATATCTTATTAATAAAAAATAGTGTTAAGAGAGACGCATACGTCCCAGTGTGTTGGATTATGAATATAAGAAGTTTATCTATTTCAATCAAAAGAAACAGGACAAAATATAGGATTAAGGGGGAATCTATCTGCAGTTGATATCTTTAATGACTCCAAAAAGCGTCTCTATATTGTACTTGCCGAGGCTCCTATTTTTCTACTAAAAATTAAATGGGAAAAAGCAAGAGTTCATCTCTATCCTGTGGTTGGTTGTTGCTTCTTGTAACTGTTGGAAGCTACTTCTTTGAACAAGGGTGGTGCAGTAGTGTTAGTTATGATCACAGGGCGCTGATCATTGATGGGAAGAGGAGGGTCTTGCAATCTGGTTCCATTCATTACCCAAGAACCACTCCTGAGGTGATTACTTTCGTATCCTATTTAGTCGACGATTTTTGTTGGAGAGAATACTACATCGGAAAGAACAAGTGGGTTGGGCAAATTTATAAGTGTAGATGATCCACTTACTTACAGCTTTAAGGTTTTGGGTTGGATATGGATATTCTAACATAGTATCAGAGTGGGTTGATCCCGAGCCCATTATGAAGCCCATGGTCCGTTGTGCTCACATGACCCCATTTGAAAGCACGAGAGACAATGAAGCCCGTGCAAACTTCAGCCAAGTGGGCTTTGTTTGAGGAGGTGTGTTGGAGAGAATACCACATCGGAAAGAACAAGCGGGTTGGGCAAGTTTATAAGTGTAAATGATCCACTTACTTACTACCTTAAAGTTTTGGGTTAAATATGGGGATTCTAACAATTTTCAATAATATTTTTACATTCATAAGACTTGTATTCAAAATATCTGAATTTTTTATTTTATCGGTTGAACTAATGGGGTGCTCTAAGTTGGTTTTTTTTGTTGCAAATGGCATAATATTGTGGGGTTTCATTGATGGAGTTTAGTTGTGGTCGGAGATTATTAGCAAGTCCAAGGAAGGAGGATTGGACGTAATCGAGACTTATGTCTTTTGGAATTATCACGAGCCTGTGAGAGGACAGGTAAATGTGGTGCTTCTTCCCTTTTAATGTAAATATCCTTGGTTGTTCTATTGGTAGAATCATGATTAATTAACGTTGGATTAGCAGCAGCTAATTACGAATTAAGTGAATTGTTTATAAGGCTTTAACAAAATGGGTCAAATATAAATATTGTAATATGATTTCAGAATCAGAAATTCTTACGAAATATCAGGTATATAATTGTTGCCTATATGATTTACATGTCTTGGCAATTTGACAAAATCAAAACAGGCAACATTAATGCATCGATTAAACCTTTAATTCTTTGACATTTTTTCTATGAAAATTATGCATTTATCATCTTCTTTAAGTGGTAAAATTTTATGATAGTCTATCGTATTAATTGATAATTTTAAACATAAGAAAGTTCAACAAAATTTAAGACACAGTAAACTGTGTAGTGTAGTAGCTGAATTATACATATATTGGAAGATACAAAAAAATTTCTGGATAATTGATGTAGGTGGTTTTCTATGACTTGCAGTACTACTTTGAGGACAGGTTTGACTTGGTGAAGTTTGTGAAGACAGTAGCAGAGGCTGGCCTTTATGTGCACCTGAGGATTGGTCCATATGCTTGCGCTGAATGGAATTATGGGTCTGTTCTTGTTCTCCATTTTTCACTCCTAAGCATCTCCATGACCTGCACTTGCTTATTCTTTTCCCTAATCGATTCGGGTCTCTTACGAACGAATTGTTGAACGAATGCAGCGGATTCCCAATGTGGCTGCATTTCATCCCTGGGATCCAATTTCGCACTACGAATAGCCTCTTCCAAGCGGAAATGCAGCGGTTTTTGGAGAAGATTGTGAGCATGATAAAGGAAGAGAGACTTTTTGCATCACAAGGAGGGCCCATCATTCTTGCTCAGGTGACCGGCTATTCGAGTTGAATCAGGTGTCAAGTCATCCACTGGAATGTACTTTGTTGATCCGTCTTTTTGCATATGAATTTACGACAGGTGGAGAATGAGTACGGGAACGTTGAGGGTGCGTATGGCGTTCCGGGCGAGATGTACGTGAAATGGGCTGCAGAAACCGCTGTTAGTCTGAACACCAGTGTTCCCTGGGTGATGTGCCAACAAGCAGATGCACCTGAACCAATTGTATGCATTGTTCTTCCCTCCAAAATGAAGCTACTTTTTTGTATTTTCTCTATCAATGGCTTGCAAAGGATCGAGCAGGAACCAATGTTTCTGAAGCCTGCAGATCGATACCTGCAATGGAATGTACTGCGATCAGTTCGTCCCGCACGCTTCTTCGAGGCCGAAAATGTGGACCGAGAACTACAGTGGCTGGTAATACTCTGTTGCCAACAGCATTGACTCCGCCTTCCGGGTTCATATTTTTCTATATTCTGAGAATTCTGATGCTTCAGGTTTACTTCGTTCGGGTATCCACTTCCTCATCGACCTGTCGAGGACCTAGCGTTTGGTGTTGCGAGGTTCTTCGAGAACGGAGGCACTTTCCAGAACTACTACATGGTAAAAACCTGATACATTGGGGAAAAATTGTACAATACAAATGGTCCTGACAGTCCGAATTGCTTCTTAATCAGTACTTCGGAGGAACCAACTTCGGACGAACAGCAGGAGGTCCTATGATCGCAACAAGCTACGATTATGATGCGCCAATCGACGAATACGGTAAGCCACCAGACAATAATTTGCTCATTTTTCCTCATCAGAATGAATTTTCGGAGTCTGGATTGTATGCAGGCTTCATCAGGCAGCCGAAGTGGGGTCACCTCCGCGACTTGCACCGTGCTATCAAGGCATGTGAAGAGTATCTGATAAGTTCGGAACCGACGTACCAGAAACTCGGAAACAATTTAGAGGTATGTGCCTCAGGAATCCTGTGTCAGAGTATCTGAAATGTCTTGGTTTCTAATTTTCATGGTTTTCTTTTCCTTCAGGCTCATATCTATTACAAGTCCGCTAACGACTGTGCGGCTTTTATTGCCAATTTCGACGACAAAGAAGACGCGGAAGTTTCCTTCAACGGAAGGAATTACTCTCTTCCTGCTTGGTCAGTTAGCATACTTCCGGATTGCAAGAATGTCATTTTCAACACAGCAAAGGTTATAAGCTAAGAAGCTTTGACACGTTCGGTTAATGGCATTGATTTGATCTGGTTATATTGATCTGCAACTATCATGGTTGAAGGTTAAATCACAAAGGAGTATCGATGATGCTTCATTTACTCGCTCGAGTATGTTCTACAAGGCTTCGATGGAGTCGTCAATGTGGAGTTGGTACAAAGAAGAGCCGGGAATCTGGGGCAACAACTCGTTCGCAGCTCAGGGATTACTGGAACAGATCAATACTACGAAAGATGCAAGCGATTTTCTCTGGTACTCGACCAGGTAATCACTCGGCTCTCTTAGTTGTGGATCCTGTTCCTAATGGCAGCAGTTATTAGCTAACCTTGTGGAACTGCTTGTCCTAATGGCAGCATCAATGTAGAGGCTGGTCAGAGCAAAGACATTGTTCTAAATATTGAGAGTTTGGGGCACGCTGCTCTCGTGTTCGTGAACAAGAAGGTCGTTGGTAGGTACTCGAAGTACTCTTCCATCGATCAAGCTCGGCGAAGTTAACGACCTTTGGTTACTGGAATATCTTGCAGGGTTTGGATATGGATACCACGACTTAGCTGCATTTTCGATGACTGAGAAAGTTAGTCTAGAGGAAGGAAATAATACCCTGGACATTATGAGTATGATGGTTGGTCTGCAGGTAGATAATTGTACTTTTGATGCTCTGGAATCGATTCGAAAGTGTTGTCTCACCTTTGTCTTCTTTGCCTTAGAACTATGGACCGTGGTTCGATGTCGAAGGAGCCGGACTTATTGTAGTCGTAATAATTGAAACAAGTGAGTCCAAGAAGGATCTCTCCAACGGAGAATGGAGTTATCAGGTACATATAATAATCACGTCCTATTGGCTTTTTTATTGCTACATCAGCTTGAACAGACTTTTTGCAGTGGAAAAGTTGTTAGAACATTACCATTCTCTGTCAAGATTAATCCTTACAAGTATAATTTGTTTCCAGGTTGGACTCAAAGGCGAATATCTTGGACTAGACAGCGTTAGCCAAGCGAATGGCTCGCTGTGGACTTCCGGGACCTCTTTGCCTGTTAATGAGAGCTTGATATGGTACAAGGTAATTATTACACCAAAGCAGAGTACTACATTCCATAAGTTCCATTTTTTGCTTGATGGACACTTTTGTGACCTTCGAAACTCGGAGTAAATGTAACTTACAGCTGATCAGGCCATCTGTTTTTTCGCGTTTCTGTCTTGCAGACCACGTTTCTTGTTCCTGATGGAAAAGGGCCATTAGTCCTGAACCTGTCAAGCATGGGAAAGGGTCAGGCATGGGTTAACGGGCAGAGCATTGGACGGTATTGGCCTGCATACCTTTCGCCCTCGACAGGATGCACCGACACCTGTGACTACCGAGGAACTTACGATTCAACAAAATGTCAAAAGAACTGTGGCCAACCTTCTCAAACAATGTACGTTAGTTAGTCGACAACAGTTTTTTTATCCCGAAAGTTGGAGGAATACAACAATGTGCATTGTGCAGGTATCATCTGCCACGGTCATGGGTTCATCCCGGTGAAAACTTACTGGTGTTACAGGAAGAGCTCGGTGGAGACCCTTCAAAGATCACGGTGTTAACACGAACAGGCCAAGAGATATGTTCGGTTGTCTCTCAGGACGATCTTCCACCAATTGATTCATGGCAGCCAGGCTCGGAATTCGGGCTACGAAATCCTGAGGTTCGACTAAGCTGCGAAACGGGATGGTCCATCACCTCGATCAACTTCGCGAGCTTCGGTAATCCTGAAGGAAGCTGTGGCACATTCGAGGCTGGGAAATGCCATGCAGATATGCTTTCTGTCGCTCAACAGGTATAACTCCAACAGCTTGGTAAAAGCCACTTCGTAAAATCATAATAATTAAATATATTTAGTTATATTTTTGGACAGACCATCTTAAAATTCTCCATATTTTGATAATGAAATGAATTCGAATTTACAGGCTTGCATTGGGAAAAAAGAGTGTTCGATCCCGGTATCAGGTGTCGTACTTGGTGATCCTTGCCCTGGAGTTGTGAAAAGCTTAGCAATTGAAGCTGTTTGCAGCTAGCGAGTTATTTCAGTAATTGCGTTTTGATTATAAATCAAGTGTAAATTTGCTTGAGTTGAATAGACTTTGTGCACGCATCTTAAGCGAAATCTCTGACACATTCTATACATTTGCTGTCAACTGCACCCTTTTTTAATATTATAATCACAATAAACTTATGAAATGTTGTTTTAAATTATTTGATACATGTTTAGAGCGTATCCAAATGTGCAAATTTTTTTTCGGTAAAGTAAAATTTCACTCCTTTTACAACACTTGATCACCTAGAAGTGCTAGATAAACACATATCAAAACAAATATATGTACTTATATAGTACAATCCCAAAAGTATAATCACCAAAAGTAAACCTTCCCTAAAAAACCAAAACCAGAGTGAACCCTCCTCACAACTACGGAGGCCCGAATGGTCTCCGATGAAGCATTCCCCTTGCAGCATCTAACACCATTCGGAATGGCTGGCTGGATCATCATCATCAACATCATCTGCGAAAGTGCAACCCAAAAGTTCAGCCATCGTCCAAGTCTGTAGTGCACTGCTCCGTGGTTCGATCTTCCTCTTGCTCATCAGAAACAATTGACTTAAAAGGCCCATCCAAAGTTGGTTGAACCACCGGGACAATTCTTGAAGCCGCTTTACTTGTCCGGTTGCTTGATCTTGCAGTGGATTGGTGAGATACCTTGTCTACATCAGGCAAGGAGCCCAGTAGAGCATCTGGTAACACAAAGATAGAGTGTTAGTCGTCGGGGGGAGTGTACTTGATTAGGATCGGGTCACAGTCGAGGCAAGTGTTAGACACTTTCTCCGTAAGACGAGATTGTCCCATATATTTTAGTGTGTACGGGCTACGGCAATCGTCCCCAAGATACAATGACTATTCGGACGGTTCCAAGATCGTTGCACACAACTCTCGAAACTTTCGGGCGAACGCTTATATACGCGAAACTTTCGGACTGACTAATTTTGATTAGAAAAAAGGAAGGAGATGAGAAGACAACAATGCTTATGAATGCACTTGCTACTAGGATGAGGAATGAATGGCAGAGGCATGCCTATTTATAGGCTGGCGATGACAAGGGATCAGCCTCTCCGAAGGGACGCATCCGTTTGCGTTTTCTGTCTGAAATTCCTTATGGATAAGATTGGCTGTTTGTTTGGAGGTTCTTCGTACCCCGTCGGAAGTCAGTCTTATCCAGTTCTTCATACCCCTTCGGAAGGCTGTCTGGTATCCTTATCTGCCACCTCGTGTCCGTTCGGAGATACGGACTTATCCGTTGGCCCTCGTGTCCTGTCGCCTTAGAGAGTTTTTGGAGGCTTCAGGATAACTTTGAGGCCTGTCGCACCTCTTCGATGCACAGTCAGGAGTCATCCGAATTTTTCCAAAATTTTAAGGCTCCTTAAGCTCCTCGCGACGGTCGTGCGAAGTGCCAAATACACCTCAATGCACCCAAGCAACTGTTTCCGGACGGCGATCGTAGAGTCAATGAGTCAACCATAAGAGTAGTCAACCAATTTGATAACTAAGGTTGGAACTTTCTTATATACTTGAAAATTTTCCTTGCTCTAATCAATATGGTACAACTTTACTCCTAACACCTTAACTTTGGCTTTGGGCTTTTGGACTTCATGGGCTCATTCACTTTCCAACATAAACAATTTTTTTGGGTACATAGATTAAAATTATAAAAATCAAACTTGATATTTCTAGTACAGTAAATTGCAGGATTTACCCGGTGAGTCCTTTTAGGGTCTCTTCTCACGTTTTTCGCGTTATTCAACAAATTTTTTAGTAATGAAGTTGATTTCTCCCATCTCAAATCCTTGATCTGTTTTACCAGATCAAATTCACTATTCACTTTTACTCTATACATTCGGTCCTCACAAAACTAGATCGTGAGTTCAAGAAACTAGGAATTTTGTAACGCTAGCAAGTAAGTCATCAAGCTCTATTAAACAGTACAGTACAGTGTGTGTATATATAATGACCAAACATACTGCATTAAGAAATTTCGATCATCTCCATTCTCCATAGACCCATATATGAGTAATTAAAGAAAAATATGCAACACCCAAACAATTATCCAGATTAGTGTGCCAAACTAATTATCAAAATCATGTCATGAATATAAATATTTTTAATCGAAGATAACGATTCATTATTAGTCTTAAGACTACCTCCTGTCTTATGTCATTGATTAATAAATATGTTTCCCGTTCCAGACTTCCACATAGTCTTACCTCCCTCCAAATTTTGCTATACTTCAATATTTATATTAAATTAATGCATTCATCTTTGTCTCAAGAACTAAACTCCTAGCCTCTCTACTACGAATTAACAAGAAAAGCTTGAAGCAAAGTAAACGATAACACCTGGTATCACAGAATCATGAATTTTAATCGACAAATGTTAAGTGAATTAAATTAAGCGCAAGGATAAGAAATACTTGTGAAAATGGATGGCCTTCAAGATCCAGATAAATCACTACCTCGATCTGCATCCCATCCTTAATAAGCCTCCTTCTGTTCTGATTCGATGTTTGAACTTTCACCAATACTTCTACTAAATTTTGTGGGCTAAACTAAAATTCTAGCTAATATTAGTTCTTAAGATTGTTGAAAAATTTGGTGAAATATGAAAAAAAATTGACCTTAGTAGCATAAGAGATGCTGTTCCTAGGAATTAATTTTCTTATAAGTATAACTTTTTAAGATTAAATAGATTTTTTTTTTGTATTTAGATAAACTCGAATAACGAGTAATCTAACACTAATAATGTATAGATACTCAAAATCAAAAATGGAGAAATAAATTTCATCAAAATGATTATACACACCTCTACCTTCAACAATGGAAGGACAAACCTCCTATGTAATGGTAAATATTCAAAGACAAATAAGTGCGAGAATTTAAAACCAATTATGTAACAACCAATTAATAATTGAAAAAGCAGAAAAGTAATTTTTAAAATTAAATGGAACCGTTATAAATACAGGGAATAAAATGTTGTTACATATTTTGAAATAAATGATGATTAATTTTGAATTTTTAATATGGATTAATAAAATTTTGTAACATCTAATGTTAATCACTTAAATTATTTATACCTATTTAAATTACATCTGAATTATTATTTTATTTAATCCAGTTTTCCAATGATGTTCTCCCCCCATCCACCATATGGCTAATATATACCGCTCGATTTATATGAAGAACTTCATGTTGGAATTCTATTATTATATTTTGAATTTTTCGTTTATCCAGTTTTATTCTTATAGTACTAGAAATTCGGCCCGAGTCGACCCAATCCAAAACTGGATTTGTTTCCTGTTTGGAGCAGTTCATCTTTGTTTCCACGGTCGAACCTTGTCGAATTAAAACATATTCCCCTTTTTTTAACATAGCAATTTTTTCCCACAAATTTCAGCACTTTTGTTAACAAATAAAGATGACGATGACTTTACCCGTGGCCTTGTAACCTAGTGGTATTAGGAAGTATTGAGTTGGTGGAGGTCCAAGGTTCAAACTTTGACTTAAGCATATATTGTAATAGAATAGAATTAGAATAGGATCTAAAAAAAATACGATGACTTTGATAAGGTAAAGAATTGATAGGATTCTAACTCATACCTAATTTTGAAAACGTCCACTAATACTTTAATATATAGGAAAAGTTCACATAAGTACTTTGTGGTTTTAAGCTGTGTCAACAAACTACCGTGTAGTTTTAAATTGGTAATCAGATCCCTTGTGGTTTGAAAAAAACTTCTCGGGCAGGTCTTTGACTGCTGCCCGAGAATTTGTAACATGGCTAATTGTATGTTTGGTCCCAGAGCTTTTCGAATAATCCTTATTAAGGGTCCAAGCCCGCCGCCGCCTTCTCGGAACTCATCCTTACCTCCTCAACAAGCACCCGGCCTTTCTGGACGACCAGGACCATGACCACGTGGAGGGTCCGGACGGACGGGGTCGAATTGGCCAGAGAGATCTCCCCCTCGACACGAGCAAGCCGGATGGGAGCCGCAGCCCGAGCTGCTATTATTCAAAGGCGGCGGCGGTGAGGATAAGTTTCAGGAGGATGAGTTGCGGAAGGAAAAAGATGAAGACGGCGGTGAGGATGAGTTACGGGAATGCGGCAACGGGCTTGGACCCTAAATAAGGATTATTCGAAAAGCTCCGGGACCAAACATACAATTAGCCATGTTACAAATTCTCGGGCAGCAACCAAAGATCTGCCCGAAAAGTTTTTTTCAAACCACAAGGAACCTGATTACCAATTTGAAACTACACGGTACTTTGTTGAATAGCTTGAAACCACATGGTACTTGTGTGAACTTTATTCTTAATTTAATAACGATACCGATACCAGAAGTGTTGCTCCCATCCTCTCTTGTTTTGTTATTATTCAACAAAATTCGCCCTCGTCCTTCTTCAAGCGTTTATTAGAGAAGAACTATATTTTTTTTACCGTCTGTTGGGTTTGTTAATATCTATGTATTCAGATTCAGTGAGAAAATAATCAAAGATCAAAACGAACAATTCGAGATACAACGATAATTTCCAACAAATAGCGGATAAGTATAGACCCTCACCCGGCTTATTACTATTGTACTATCCCCCTGGAGGACATTCAAATACATAGCCAAAAGGAAACAGAAACTTTGTTGAATACAAAATAAAACAGCAACAACACAAACGTTAAAGAGAACCACGACTGACTGGTTAGCCAAAAGAGATTTCGCCGCCTTCGAAGTTCATCTGCCCGATCATGCCGATCCCCGACTCGGCTTTCCCCTCTCCGCTCATAGCGATGCCTGGCTTGTTCTCGAGCCCGAGGAGTCGGTCGTTGAGCCGCCTGACCTCATCCCTGGCGCTCTCCAGCTGAGCCTTTAAGCCGGCAACGTCCAGCTGAGACGCTTGCAGATTGGCTCTCGCATTCTCAATGTCATACGCAGTTACCATATTGGTGGTGCTTCTGTTTTTCTTGGGATTGAAGGGTTTTGAAATGGGTACTAGGATGTCTTTGGACTGCTCTTATTTATAAGAGGTCATCGGTCGTTCTTTAGCCTTTTGTTCCTAAAGTCACTACTCGAAAAAATGTTGGTGATTTTGATTCATTAAGGATGTAAAAATATATTATGAGAAGAACAACTTTTACAATAAATTTTTAGTGCTCAACTATGAATTATTTTTTTAAACAACCAACCTTCAAATTATTAGGTGAAACGTCCATTTTCAGTTTTTTAAAATTTTTTTGGACAGTAGAGACAAAGGGGCATTATGTACCAGAATTGAGTTGATTTTGGAAGGCCTTCACGATACCACTTGCGAAAGGTCAAATTTTAATTAAGTATCATGTAATTAGGAACAATTTACCAGGGGAAGGTGGTCATATCACATATCACCCAAATAGTCTCCTCCCGTCTTGTCACCACTAGATCACAACCATTGCTTGTTTTTTATTCGATTGACGCAATTCTACTACTTGATTTACCGTTTCGGTGCAATTATTGTGGACTAATATTTGATTTATCGTCCTTAGAAGAATATAGATATATTGAGCTGGTAGAGCATGAATCTATACAACCCTTCATCTTTCTTAACTTGCTAGTTGGACCCAATTATTTGTTTCCATTAAATTTGTAATGGACAGCCATGGATTCTACTAACCTGGTACATTTCCTACTCTTTGATATTAACTACGCGAGCATGCGTTCACATATAACAGCAATCCAGATGCGGATGTAAAATTATATTATATGTTGAGGACTTGACCTTGCAAATTATTACTTGTTAGACAATTGAACGTGTATTATACGTTCCAACTTGTATTATAAGCACAATTTAGTAAGTTAGCTGAGATGTCTAAACAATAATTTCATATATGGCGACACTTGATTTATGTCAAAATTGTAATACAAAGTCATCCTACTTATAAAAAATAGATATATTATTAACTAGCTAACTAGTTTAATTTACTTGCATAAAATTTGGAATGAATCTGGTCCATTCCCTATTCGTTGACATTAATTTGATTAACAGCATTCACAATATTATTTTTGGGTGATCCGTATTCCCTAACGGTCGTACCGCTAATATCGAGACGATTTCACAGGCCCAGCGACCGCTACAAGTCCAGCAATCGCTAAGATTAATAATGCCTCTCTCGAACAACGATCGTTACAAGTCCAGCGGTTATTGATTCTGCAGTTTTCTTCCTAATACATAATTAGGGTTAAGGTTGGTTATCCACTGCTATATATATGATCTTTGTACGTCTTATGACACAAGAAAAGACACTTGTGTGTTGAAGACATAAATTGTAACGCTTCTCCATTATAGTGAAACTCCTTGCCATCGAGCACCCTTAGTTTTTTTCCCCATTTGGGTTTTTCACATAAATCTTTGTCTCTCGTTCTATCACTTTTACACGCTATTCCCTTCGATTCGTACTAACAGGTAGTATCAGAACTTGTTTGATTAATTATGTGTTTAAGATTGCCTCCATAAAGTATGATCTTCTGCTGTTAGATCAAGATACCCGATTTTCTTTGTGGCAGGTGAAGATGCGAGTGTTACTGGCATAAGGTGACTTTGATGATACTTTGGACAGCTTTGGCAGGAAACATATTGCCTCTTAGTTTGAGGATAAGAAGAGGAAGGTCTGCAAGGCCTTATCATAAATTTAACTCTATCTACATAACAACATCCTACAGAAAGTTCTCGATGAATAAACTGTTGTTGCCCTCTGGTTAAAGCTAAAAGGAATTTGTATGACGAAAGATCTTACCCGTAAGATGCATCTGAAGTAGAAGTTGTTCTTGCACAAGTTACAAGAGGGAGGTAACTTGTTACAACATATTTTTGATTTTAAAGAGATCGTTGCTGACCTAGTATCTATGGAAGTCAAGTATGACGAAGACGATTTGGGTCTAATCCTATTGTGTTCACTGCCAAGTTCTTATTCCAGTTTCAGAGACACAATCTTTTATAGTTGCAATACCCTCACTCTGAATAAGGTTTATGAAGTCTTGTACGCCAAGAAGAAGATGCGCCAGATTGTGTCTGCTGATGGTTCAAGCAGCTCTCATACTGAGGGCTTACTAGTTTGTGGTAGATCAAAAGAGAAGGGCTCAAACAATGGATCTTGTGATAAAAGTTTGAACAAAAACAAAGGCTGCTCGAAATCCAAAGGCAAGAATAACAAATCTTGTTAGTATTGTAGGAGAGATAGGCACGACATCTTTGAGTATTATAAGTTACAGAACAAGGAGAAAATGAATAATATAAATAAGTCCAAGACTGATGATTCTACAAACTGTGTTCCTGACGGTGAGACTCTCACTGTTATTACTAGATGTATTGATACTAATGGTGAGTGAATTCTTGATTTAGCTTGCATATATCACATGTGCCCTTGTAGAGATTGGTTTATGACCTTCGAAATAACTCTTAATGCTAGATCTGTTATGGGCTATGACAACTCATCAAGCAAGATTGAAGGTATTGGTTCTGTCTAGATCAAGATGTTTGATGGCACGATCAGAAACTCAACAGATGTGCACTACATTATGAGGATGAAGAGAAATATTATCTCATTGAGTGTCCTTGATAATAAAGGATACAAGTTTGCTGGTGGAGAGGGTGTTTTGAAGACCACGAAAGGCTTTCTTATCATGATAAAAGTTGACTTGAGGAAGTCAAATGGATTCTACTTTCTCTGGGGTTTGACAATCTCAGGTACTGCCTCTCTTGTTATTTGGTGTAATGTTTCTAATGATAATGATATTTCTAATTTATGGCATATACATCTTGGGCATATGTGTGAATTTAGTTTGACAGAGTTGAGCAAGACTCTTTTAATAGTTATATCAATGACTATCTGAAATTTTGTGAGTACTGTATCTTTGGCAAGCACAAGAGGGTGACATTCAATATCATTACTCACAAACTGAAAGGCATTCTTGACTATGTACATTTTGATCTTTGGGGACCAGTCCAGGAGACATCCATTAGCGGATCTCGTTACATGATGACCTTTATTAATGACTACTCTAGGAAGGTGTGGTCTTATTTCTTAAAGCACAAGTTTGATGCATTTTCTGTGTTCAAGGAGTGAAGACCATGGTTGAAAAGCAGACTGAAAAGAAGGTGAAGAAACTTCGCACTGATAATAATATAGAATTCTGTTCAAATGAGTTTATTCCTACTACAAGTCACATGGGATTGTTAGGCATTATATCATTCCTCACACTCCCCAACAAAATGGTGTAGCTGAGCGTATAAACAGGACCATTATTTCCAAAGCCCATTGTATGTTGTCTAATATAGGATTACATAAGCATTTTTATGCTGAAGCTGCATCCACTGCTTGTTACTTGATTAACCAATCTCCTTCCACTGCTATTGATAAAAAGACCCCAATTGAGGTATAGTCTGAAACTCTAGCTGATTATTCAATTTTGAAAGTTTTGGCTGTCTCGCCTATGCTCATATTGATAAAGGGAAGCTGGAGTCTAGGGCCATTAATTGTATCTTTCTTAGTTATAAACCTGGTATAAAAGGTTTTAAGTTGTGGAATCCTGAAAACAAAAAGATGGTAATTAGCAGAAATGTTGTGTTTAATGAGATTACTATGATTCATGATGATGCTCTATTTGATCTTCCTAGTGATATTTCTATTGAGAGTGCACATATTCATTGTTGAGGTGGAGCATATTATTAATTCAGGTGATAAAGAAGATGCTAATGTTCATGCACCTATTGATAAGGACTCTCCAATTCTAGCGCACTCCTCCACGGTCTATTGTGGGAGATAGACCTATGAGAAATATAAGACCTCCTAAAAGGTATGAAGATGAAGTTAATTTTGTTGCCTTTGCTCTTAATGTGGTAGAAGAGATTAAAGAAGTCACCAAACCCTCTACTTATTCTGAGGCTATTATTAAGGATGATAGTAGTAAGTAGATTACTGCTATATATAATAAGATAGAGTCATTTGAAAAGAATAGCACTTGGGATCTTGTCAGATTACATGTGGATAAGAAATCAATCTGATACAAGTAGATCTACAAGAGAAAGGAAGGCATGTCTCAAAGTGATGAGACAAGATATAAAACAAGGCTGGTTGTTAAAGGCTATAGCCAGGTTCCAAGTATGGACTTCAATGAAGTTTTTTCCCCGTTATTAAGCATAGTTCTATTCGTACTCTACTCAGCATAGTAGCCGCACAAGACTATGAGCTTCAGCAGTTAGATATTAAAATTACATTCTTACATGGGGAGTTAGAAGAGGACATCTATATGGATCAACCAAAAGGTTTTATTATCCCTGAAAAAGAAGATCGGATCTGCAAGTTGAAGAAGTCTCTTTATGGATTGCAATAATCTCTGAGACAATGGTATAAGAGGTTTGATACATTTATGCTTTCTCAAGACTTTAAAAGGTATGATTATAATAGCTGTATTTATTTAAAGTCTGTGAATGGTTTAGCTATTTATCTACTCCTGTATATTGATGATATGCTGATTGTTGCTAAGGACAAGGCAGAGATTGATAAGTTGAAAAGATAGTTGAGCAGTGAATTTGATATAAAGGATCTGGGTACAGCAAAGAAGATTCTTGGCATGGAGATTTCAAGAGATAGACCCTTTGGAAAGTTATACCTCAGTCAAAGGGGCTATATTGATAAGATACTTCATTGTTTTAATATGCATGATACTAAGCCAGTGAAGACTTTGTTAGCTGCACATTTCAGATTATCGAGTACTATATGTCCACCGTTAGATGATAATATGAATTACATGTCAAAGGTCCCATACTCTATAGTGTAGTTGGTTCATTGATATACGCCATGGTATGCTCACGCCTGGATTTGTCACATACATTGAGTGTTGTTAGTAAATTCATAGCTAATCCTGGAAAGGAACATTGGAAAGTAGTTCAGTGGATTTTCAGATACCTGCGCAGTACTTCCAATACTTGTTTACAGTTTGGGAGATCTAAAGATGGGCTTGTTGGTTTTATTGATTCTGATTTTCCTCCCAATTTGGACAAGAGAAGATCACTCACAGGTTATGTGTTCACTATTGATGGTTGTGCTGTGAGTTGGAGAGCAACCTTATAGTCTATTGTTGTGTATTCTACTACTGAAGCTGAGTACACAGCGATAACTGAAGCGAACAAAGAGGCTACATGGTTGAGAGGTCTATATTCTGAGCTTTGTAAAGATACATCTTGCACTACTATTTTCTGTGACAGTCAAAGTGCTATCAGCCTTACTAAGGATTCCATGTTCCATGAGGGAACAAAGAACATTGACGTAAGATATCACTACATCTGAGATGTGATTGCCAAGAGTGATATGAATGTGAGCAAGATTAGCACTTATGATAATCTTGCTGATATGATGACAAAGCCAGTTTCAAAAACTAAGTTTGATCTTTGCTCGAGCTTGGTTGGTGTTAAAGTGTAGTCCGAGAAACTACTGTGCACGACGGTTATTGAAAATGTTAAAGATATTTAAAAGAGTTTGAATTTGCTTATCGTATGCTACAAAGATGGAATTCATCTCAAGGTGGAGTGTTATTTTTGGGTGATCCGTATCCCCAGCGGTCGTACCGCTAATACCAAGATAACTTCAAGGCCTAGCGACCGCCAGGATTAATACTGCCTCTCTGGAATAGCGATCGCTATAAGTCTAGCGGTCGCTGGTTCTGGAGTTTTTTTCCTAATCCGTAATTAGGGTTAGGGTTGGTTATCCACCGCTATATATATATATATATGATCTTTGTACGTCTTATGACACAAGAAAAGACAATTGTGTGGTGAAGACATAAATTGTAACGCTTCTCCATCATAGTGAAACTCCTTGTCGTCGTGCACCTGTGATTTTTTCCTGATTTGAGTTTTCTGCGTAGATCTTTGTGTCTCGTTCTTTTCGCTTTTACACGTTGTTCCCTTCTGTAATATAACACACATGAAAAATTGCAGATGCGAATGTAAAATTATATTATATGTCGTTGGGGAATCCATGTATCATTTTGGATATAGGCACACTTGCATTTTTTTATTAAATGGATTAAGTATATATATACTCCAATAAATACAACTAATAAAATGAAACTTCAGCATGCTAGATGCACATGCATGCGACGACCTTGAAAATTGGTTTTTCGGGGTAAGTAAATATTCTTTATTAATAGGAAAGGACTTAAATATATAGTCACCCAAATAAGTCTCCTCCCACCTTGTCACCCCTAGATCACAACCATTGATTGTTTTTTATTCGATTGGCGCAATTTCAACTACTTGATCTACCGTTTCGCTGCGGTTATTGTGGCATAATATGAAATTTATCGTCCTTAAAAGAATATAGATATATTGAGCTGGTAGAGCATTAATCTATACAACCCGTCATATTTCTTAACTTGCTAGTTGGAGCCAATTATTTGTTTCCGTTAAATTTGAAACGGACATCGATGGATTGTACTAACCTGGTACATTTCCTACTCTTTGATATTAACTACATGAACATGCGTTCACATATAACAGCATTCCAGATGCGGATGTAAAATTATATTATATGTTGAGGACTTGACCTTGCAAATTATTACTTGTTAGACAATTCAATGTGAATTATACTACTTGTATTATAAGTATGTGCAATGCCAGTACAATTTAGTAAGTTAGCTGGGTTGTCTAAACAAGAATTTCATATATGTCGACACTTGTTTTATGTCAAAATTCTAAAACAAAGTCATCCTACTTATAAAAAACAGAGATATATTATTAACTTGCTAGCTAGATTAATGTTTTCTTGCATTAAATTTGGAATGAATCTGGTCCATTTCCTATTCGTTGATATTAATTTGATTAACAGACATTCACACGTGACAACATTCCAGATACGAATGTAAAATTATATCATATGACGTTGGGGAATTCATGTATTATTTTGGATATAGGTACACTTGCATTTTTTTAATAAATGGATTAATTATATATATATATATATATATATATATATATTGCCATAATTACAAGTAATAAAATGAAAGTTCAACCTGCTAGATGCACATGCATGCGACGACCTTCAAAATTATTTGTTGTGGGTAAGTAAATGTTCTTTATTAATAAAAAATGATTTAAATATATAAGTCAACCACCCGAGAAATTGTTACAGCCAAACAAGCTCGCTATAACAGCGTATCTAGCAATGGGTAATTTAGCAGCTTGTATTTTAATTATATTTCATGACTGACCGAAATATTTTAATTCGGTAGCTATTATTGGTATCGCCAGCTTTTGTGTATTTTCTGTTGTAACTGATATCTTTTAATTGGTAGAAACTTTATTGATTCTCTTCTTCGATACAAAAGCACTTAAGAATGCGACCAATTGTACAAAGATAGTTACCTGGACGCGTACAAACATAAAGCTCACATACTAATTAATCCTTCCGCGATACGAAGTGTACGTGGTTGTAGTTGCTGATCTAATTAAAATAAAAAAAAAACCACACCGGGAAAATTTTGTCATCTGTAACACTTCTACCGAAAAAAAAAAGAAATCTACAGAGCGCCTAATGGACTGTCCTGGGCCTGAACATTTCACACTTTGAAACACAACACCTACACAGCACCGACCAATACAAAGAGACATGTACAATTTTTTTTGACAGAGACATATGTACAATTTTTTTTGACAGAGACATATGTACAATCAGTTGCCATTCCGAGAAAATCCGAATGCTTCAAAACATGTTATATCATGAACGTCATCTTGTATTTTTATTTGGAGTGTCATGTTTCATCTTGTGAGCAATTTGTTGGAAATTACATTGCACGGAAGTGTGAAATTCGGATAAATAAAATATTGTGGCGTAATAAGGTTATGCCACGGACCTGTTATGGATGAAAGCCTTCTGATAAGTCAAGTTATCCAAATTCGAATGATGTTTGTATTATGAATTTCAGATAATTTAAAATGTTGATTCTCACATTGACAAATCTTGTTCGGATTTAATTAGTGTAAGGCATTGGGGTGTACATTGAACTGCTTGCAGAGGTTAGTTTTAGAACCAAGCAGCGTTGATTTGGATGTCCCCTTGGTGTTACCTTTTGAGAGTTAGAATTAGATGCCATTTATCTTAGTATCCAGTTACTTTGATATGTGTTACATAGTATTTAAGGTGTCGTACTTGATGTCCAATTGCAGTAACTATCCTACCATATTTGATGAGCAATAAACATTTATCCAACCAAAAACTGTTCCTATTCTTCCGATACTGAAATTCGCGAACAACTTCACAGTTTATAAATCACTATGAGAGAAAAGACCGTCGAGAATAAACCTCAAACCACAAGAAGTACAATTGCTGGAATTTAAGTTGTACGATGACTTGAACATGAATTTTAGATATTACATAGAGGTCGGTAATGGGATATTATATAACAAAGATAAAGAAAACTAGAATTGGAAGTATGGAAATGACAACACAAATCCTCCATATCCATCTTATTACAAATACATGACCATCAGGAACCAGACGAAACTCATTCCGGTAATTGGCCGAGGAGTTAATTTTTCTTCCCGATGTGGACTTTGGTACCTTGTTTGGCGTTGACTTGGCCAAGTTGACCGATTCCATGTGTGGCACTCCCCTTCCCGCTGACGTCCACGTCTTTCTTCCCGAGGCGGGCGTCAATTTGGTACCTGAGGTTGCTGGCTTCCCGCTCGGAGCCAGCGATCTGGGCCCTAAGCCCTGCGGCCTCCATTTGAGACCTGTGGAGCTCAGCCTTGAGGTTGTTAAGCTCAGCTTCCATTATCCTCGAGCAACTAGTTGGCCTTAATTATTGACAAAGGGAGAGGAATAATTGGAGTGGTAGTTGGGTTTTCTTGGTGATAGATGATGAGAGAGTTGCGGTGACGCTTGTATTTATACACAAAGATGAGGTCTTTGTTTAGCTGTTTTGTTGGTGTTGATTTTTTTTAGTTAGTTTGGGATTGAGACAACTTTGTTTTGTTCTATACAATAATCATCCTAACGATAGTGTTGGCCAAGTTGTAACAAGTCGAATTTTTATGAAACTAAAAAATGTCAAAAACTCAATTTGAAAAGAGAGATTCATGCAACGAATTTTCTAATGATCTTGACTATTCTGTACAACGTGTTCACGCGTGGGGAATGGCTAGCGGTGGGTAAGACTTTAATTAATTTCTTTTTATTCTAAAACTCTGTAATTATCTTGATCTAAGCGTTTGCGATAGGGTTTTTTTAATTGATGGTGTTCGTTTTTCTTGAATGACGTAATTTTTTTTAGAAGAAGTTAAGTTTCAGAAATTTTAAAGTCAATTTTCCAGACTGGTATAAGATGTTAAATATTGATGATTTTTTTATAAAAAATTGGTGCAAAATATTTAAATGTTTAATATTATTAACTAAAATTTGAATCAAATGTACGAAATTTTAATCGATCACCAAATTTTGAATAAAATTACATTATTATAATCAGATATGTCTATTTTAAATTTATTGAGCTATAAAACTACGTAGAGAACTTTTTAAAAATTATATAATACTAACTTTTTTTAAAAGACAAATTTTTATATCATGCAAAAATTTAAAACTTAGATCTTCTTAAATTACGACTTATAATATCGCTAAACTAAAAGCTATTTGACGATCCTAATATTAATTTGACCATAAAAGCATAATATTAATTAATAGGAGGATTACAAGACATGAAAGCAAATTATATAACAAATAGAGAAAAATTAGACATAATGAGTCACGCAACAAATAATTTGTACAATTTTTTCCATGAAAAAGTGGTGAAATTGTAACGAAGATATTTCTTAAATTAATAAGGTATGGAATCAATTTAAAAAATAAGGTATGGAATCTGGAGTAATATTATAGCGGTCATGTCAAACTCTGTTTGGAACAACAAAATTAAAAAGAAATAAATTAAATATCGTAAGATGCACAATAAATTTACAAAACACTAGCATTCAAATATAGCATTCATAAATCCTAATCCCTCAATTCTAAACTATACTAAAATTTGTGAGGAGTTACTTGCCACGGAGGACGAAACGCGTCTTAATTTTTAATACGTCTAGTAAACTAAAGGGTGAATTATTTTCAATTCCCTAGGTCAAATTATTGATGTGATTCTTGTTTCACAAATAAGTAAATGTTAATGTGGTTTTCTAATTGTTTCAATTCTTTTGTCGTGTGAAATGCCTCAAGATTAAAACAACAAATCTCCTTTTTCCTCAACTTCCACCTCTTCCCTTTCACCAACGACACCAACACACATTGATAAAGTCCAGTAGATCTTATTTGAGTAGTGTTGAGAATTCTAAATGGCTAAGAAAAAGTGTATGCGATAAGTTTGCAAGTGTTAAAAACTTACTAATTTATTATTTTAAAATTTTGAAAAGATAATTCTAACATGTTATAACAGATTAATCTCGTTTCCATTATTGTGTTTGCACAACATTAATTTCTTGCATGTTGGAGAGGATAAACCCATGCAATTTCAATAGTAAATCTCTCCTCGCTTAGCACAATAGTGAGAAAAATTAACAAGTGTTGAAATTGCGGGGAGCTAGCCAATTTTCTTCCCGAACCCTCAAAGGACGTCTCCACAAGTTTTCATGACAACATATTGAGTTCTTATTATTCTACAACAAGTATGTTATAACGTCAAAAAAAACTTAGGAATAAGTCAAGAGTAGTCATCCCAAAAACTAAGATAAGATATAAAGTTAAATTGAATGTTTGATATTTAGTTTGTGGGTCCTTTTTCTTTCATGCCTAAATTGTCATTATATTGAAAAAAACTAGTTCTAACCTCATACACAAATTTTGGGTTGTATTCAATATAGAAAAATTTAACATAACCTTGATTTATTAGAAAAAATATAAGGTGCCAAATCTTCCAACCCAATTATGGCCTCCTTTCGTATAGAATCTAGAAAAATGCAAAAAAGTTGTAGATTTAGATCTTCAATTTCTATAACTTTTAGAAAAACCCCAATCAGACACTTAAGCAGTAAATTATAGATTTTTTTTACCAAAACTCAACAGGCAGATCTGTAAATTAAATTTTTCTCCAACAATGCCCCACACATCAATGTTATGATGCTAAGAAAAATGTTGACGTATGTATCCATTCTTAAACGTGCAAAAAATTAACTTTACTCCATATATAATAGGCTAATTTAAGACCATACATAAAAAATTTATCATTATTGTATTAGATCTTAGTCATGATCATGCATATGATCATTTATTTTGCAATATTTTTGTGCTCATGATTTTCTCAGAAAAACATGATTTGAGCTTTCATGGATGAGTATGAACTCCATATATTTTGTCAAGATGATCTTACAATTATTGTTGAAGGTTCCTAAACTCTTTTACTTTTTTTGAATTTTTTTCTCTAATCTTTTTACGGTCAGTTTTTGTGAGAGTCAATCGATAAGATTTCAAACATGCCCCCGAGTGAGAGTTCAACTTTCTTGGCACCTCCTTATAGTAACTTTGATTGCTGGGAGGCAAATTACTTCTTGTGGGTCATGTGTCTCATGATCCGTTATTGGACCACAAAAGTTCCTCCCTTGGTACCTACACCTTAAAAAATTTACTTCTTTTTTGAAGAATCCCTTACCCAGTCACCAATGGAGTGAGTACATCCTTTTTAATAGATGCATATTTAGACCAACTCTTGTCATTTAAACTGATTTTAGTAGTGTGACTTGAGGATACTCCTTGTAATTTAAAATTGTTTGAAATTTAAAATTGTTTATGGTTAAGGTTGAACCTGCACATCAGGTTGTTGCTTTACTATACTCTTTCTTAGTTGGGGAGGAGATGGATACTTAATTTTATCATTGTTTAACTCTTTTAATATGTGCATATCTTGCCCTTAAGTCAAGATAATTCCACTTGTTGTAGGAGTTTTGAGTAAAATATTATAGCTCTCTTCATGACCCTCGGTGAAATTAAATTTTCACTAATATTACGGGAAAAGGCTTGCCTCCTAGGGTCTTGTTATTGAGGTGAGATGGAACTTGGAATGCAAAGATGGTTAACCACAAATGAAATTAAATAAGTCTCAAATTGGTAGAGGCCCTATAATTCTCTTTGTTAGTGAAAACCCCAAAAAATTTAGCCGATGGTGGTCCTAGAATACTTTTTTTAGTTGATATTGTATATATAATTGTCTTAGTTACCAATGTAATTTACGCCAAAATTATTCCTCCTCTCCATCAAATGTTGGCCTTACAAGTTAAAGAGTCATGGTGTCGGTCAAGTACTAACTTATCATTTTTGTTTGATGGCCTTGGTATTGGTCAACTATTGATTTATTATTTCTTGACTCCTAGTGCTTTATTAACAAGGTAGAACATAGTTAGATGAGCAATAATTAATGATCATATTGATCTCTTTACCCTATTTTAGCAAATTATATGACAGATGCATATTTGTGTTGTTTGACCAAACAGGGCAAACAAAGGGTTATTTTCCTCAATTCATCGATCATAAGAATCTCAAGGTACCCTTAAAATCATCCCACAACAATCTCTCAAAATAATCATCGACATTATTGATCATGATTAGATAAGATAAACTGAGAAATTTAGAACCAACTTACAAAATGATCAGTCTTTTGTATTTTAAGCCTAACTTCCTCGTACACACTCTAATTGAAGCAATCTTCCCAGGAAAACTAAGAGATATATATTTAATTTGCTAGAAATTGTTATCTCTTGATGTGATAGACAAAATGATCAAAATATCCCCAAAACTCTTTGAACCTTTTAACCTTATATATTGATCGATTTATAGTATCTTACTCTTAATTGTTAGTATCCATAGATATTTCGAATGTGAAAAAATTTACAACAAAATTAAAGATCAATCTCTCTTCTTTCTGTGGATACTAAGAGCACGAGAATTGGAGTTTACTATCTTATAAAAAATTAAAATTATTATTTTTTATTAATTCTAACCTTAAATTAGAAATTATTTGTGGGTTGACTTTCACCGGATGAACTTGAAAATTATCGAAATAAAATGAAATAAATCAGGGAAAATGTATAATAAGAAAATTCAGTTTCTCTTCTCCTCTCCTCAACCAATGTTGTCGCTCATATGCCGTTCGATTCATATGAGAGATTTTGTGTTTTGCAATTCGGTTTTTTATGGGTATATACATAGAAATTTTGTGATGAACTAGTGAATACGATTGAACAATCCGACAGAAGACGTTTATGAATTTTAACAATTCATCAGAGACTTGTTTTTCTTTTTCCATGGTTTTTATCGACAAAAAGATAAAGAGAAAATAGTCCAAGTTCAATACGAAACAATTACAACTTTTTCTTACAACAGTGGACAAATATCAATTCTCGCCGACCTTATTAGAAGTGTACGGTCCTCAGAAGGACATTCAGGTACATAAACAAACGAAACATCCAACTTAGTTCAATACAAAATGAAACAGCAACAACGCCAGCGTTAAAGAGAACTATAACTGGCTGCTTAACCGAAAGAGATTTCGCCGCCTTCGAAGTTCATCTGCGCAATCATGCCCACACCGGACTCTGCTTTCCCCTCTCCGCTCATACCGATGCCTGACTTCTTCTCGAGGCCGACGAGCCGTTCGTTGAGCCGTCTGACCTCATCCCTGGCGCTCTCCAACTGAGCCTTCAAGCCGGCAACCTCCAGCTGAGATGCTTGCAGATTGGCTCTCGCATTCTCAATATCATATGCAGTTACCATATTGGTGGTGCTTTTGTTTATTTTGGGTCGAAGGGGTTTGAAATGGTAGTTGGATGCCTTTGGGCTGGTTTTATTTATACGAGGTCATCGGTCTTTCTGTAGCCTTTTGTTTCTAAAGTCAGATGGAAATTGTTTGATGTGGAAAATGACCCAGATTCGTTTAAAGAAATTTTTTGTTAAAATCTGACAATCGTAAAAAATTAAACATTGAGAAAGTCAGTATGAAACCGATAATACTCGATTATGTGTGTTAGATATTAAAACAAAAGTCAACCCTCGAAGTTTCTTAGAAAGGACAGAATTATTGGATAAAACGTGCGTTTTAAGTTTT
>SOPF01027430.1:0-49786 GCA_012979155.1 Hypericum perforatum
TACTCAACCCTGCTTGTACTTTTGTATTATGGTGGGGGAAGTTGAGAATTCGATTTTCGTTCTATAAGTGGGATCAACCGCACCAAGGAAGGGTTAGGGGTGGAAAATGATTATTATCAAAACAAAAAAAAATCAGTATTTATCACTAGTCTTCCAAAAAAAAGGATTATCTTTTTCTTGTGCTTGCAGCTACTATCAACTTTTTTGGTGAAGACAGTTACAGTTAGTTAGTCCATAAAAAAAAAATTGGGGACTTCTTTGTTCGCGCGTGTCAATGGCGGATTCGGTCTCAAAGAAGAGGGCTGCGGAGGGTGACATCACACGGTGTTATTCTGGTCTTTCTAACAAGAAAGATTCAAGAGTTAGTTACGAGGTGTTGCAGAGGGTTCTGGGTCATTCTAACCAGATCATATCAGAATCTTCCCAACCGTTTGCTGCTAGTGTTCATCTGGCAGCACCTGTGGGCGACAATGCTCTCCACACTACTCAACCTTGACAAGATTCATCTTTTTCTCTTCTTTGGTGCAAGAGCAAGACAGTTGGTTAGTCCACAAAAATTGGGGCCTTCTTTATTCGCGTGTGTCAATGGGGGATTCTGTCTCAAAGAAGAGGGCCGCCGACGTATCTCCCTCGAGTTGCCATGTGGAGTGTGACGTGGAAAGTGTTGCTAGTTGTGAGGAGGACCTTTCTTCTGCAGCAATGAAACTTCAATCTGTCCTGTCACCTAGCATGGTCAAGGGAATGATCAAGCCTCGAGTCACTGGATCTTGGCTGGTGCAACATTTCTCTATTCATTTTCTGTTTTTCAAATTGTTCCGCCATCTGAACAACCAACCCAACCAACACAAGTCAATTCTAATTCCGATTCCGATTTTCTCCGTTTTCAGGATCTCAACAGTTCCTTTTGCGCCCGGCATTTGCCCCCCGAGGACACAATGATGACTCTTGAAAATGAGTTTGGAGAGTGCCACGGGGCCATGTATGTTGCAAATAGGACACAACTCAGTAGTGGATGGAAAGAGTTCTCCATGTCTCACAATTTGTCGGCCGGAGATATTCTTATTTTTCATTTAGTTGATCCAACTAAGTTCAAGGTCATTGTCAAAACTAAGTCATAATTCTAATGATTTTTACCATTCTGTTACAATCATAGTCTAGAATCATCTATCTATGAACCTATTTTATCTTTCTTTCTCTCAAAACGATCAGGTCTACATCTTTAGATCCAACCATGGAGAGGTGGAAGGCGATCGTACAGGCGAAACAATTCCTGATAAAGCGGATTCCTTGTGCTTATCTATCTATCTATCTGAAAGGATGATAATTTTGCCATGGTCAACTGATATAATAATACCTTTTGTTGTTTGTCCACTCAGGTTTTTCAAAGGAAGCAACTGACAATGGGGATTCCAGCTCAGCTTGTAGCTCCAACAATATAGAACGGCCTGAGTTGGATCCCCCTTGGATCAGCTTTCGCGAATCTAGGCTGAATTTTTATAAGGTAACAAGTTTTCATTATTATGGATTGCATCGTGGTCCAACTGTTTGGTCTCAACCTGTAAGCTCTCTGGTAGCTAACTGCAAGTTACTATTTAGCTGGATATGGAGATTGAAGTCTGCATTCGAAGGCACAAGTTTAGATGGTGCTAGACCTGACAAATCATATGTTCCTTTACATATCTTGCTTTTTCTTATTTCATTTTCTTTTTTATTATCAGAATGGTCCGACTTTCTTTGAGCACGAGTCCGATTCACGTCAAAGCTTCCAGGGTCCTTATGGTCCAATTAGAGATTTTACATCTTTCAAGGATCAGTTTCTAAAAGATAGGGTTTCTGGAAGATATCCCGCGGCAGCCAAGATCGGCGAGGATTGTTTGATTGAAGACTACTACAAACTTTTTATGGCCGAAGGGTGTTTTCTTCATCGGGACGTCAACAGAATCCAAGGGCAAGCTCTCATAGATGCTATCATAATTGATATTATTCACCAATTTTGGAAGCTAAAAGGTATAAAGTTGGTGGATTACGATTTGGTAGGTTGTGGCTTTAAAAACCTGGAGAACATTAAGAGTATTCTGGAGGATTACGAAAATTGGGGATATTCGATCAGTTTCATGATAAAGTTCATTGATCGGATGCTGAGCTACAAGGACGAGGAAGACCGTATTTGGTTGGAGGCGAATTTGAAAGAAGATATTGCGTGCTTCAAGGAATGTTGTGGAGAACACGAAGATGATGATTCTCAAGGAACTCAAATGCGTCAGAGCTGCTGTAAGTTGCATGATGAATTTCAAGGAAGAGCGTATTCGGCGGTTTGTTGAAAGAATGATACTGTGTGCTCCATTGGAATATATTGTGGAGAACACGTAGGATCAGATATTGCCATCTTTCTGTTATATTTATCGCACGTGCGCTCCGTGTAACTGCTCTGGTTCCTTGCGAATAATGACACGTTATCTGGGTGGTATTTAAAAAGTATTCGGTCTTCATTAATAAACTATGTTACTATTTTGGATCAGATGTCGAACATATATCATCGCAAGACGCAAGTTATATTCTCGTAGTTCGTTGTTGATGAATTTCGAATAATGTAATAATTATGTGCAAGTAACGGAGAGATAAACCAACGAGCATTTTTGTTGGAGAACCGGAAGCGAAGAGAGAGAAATTAGATTGATTAGTTTTTCTTAGTTTAATTATCTATTATCGACATGGTAAGTCGATTAATTTAAATTTGAGTGTAGTATAGTTCTTAAAAAATGATAAAATAAATTTCAACATGTATTTATTAACTTATGCATTTTTTTGAATTCAAATTGAAATATGTTTAAGCTATAACTACGCCATTATTCTTTGATTTAATTCATCGCTGATAATTAGACAATTTAGTTTAGTGCATGATGTAGGAAGTTAAATTTGCAAGTTGGTGGACACTAGGGTCCTAGGATCCAGGATGAGGAATGCTAGCAACATCACTAACTCACTCCAATTTTGTCAATGAAGTGGTTCCAAATTCTTCAAGAATGCTAGAAATTTAGAAATAACCGAGTTCCTGTATTATCGAAATCTCCACGAAAAGAGCAGATAACTTTATAAGGAACCAATTGCGACCAAAATATAGCCCTCGTAGCTTGAGTGCTGTATTCCTGTACTAAAAGCTGAAGCTTGTGTGTTTTGTCAATTCAACGACCCTGTTGGATTTATAAAATGGAGAAATCAAAATCAGAATCAAATAATTTATTGGCAAATTTCCTACAAATCATCCGAGTTCGACACCTCAGAGAGGGGGAGAGAGAGAGAGAGAGATGAGAACCCAACCATGTCAATGTACGTCCAATGTAGTCCCTAATCTCATTAGAGTACTAGTTTTTGTACAAGAAAGACGCTCCATTTTGCACGTAATTTACCAGTAAAAGTCCCTGTCTTTTTTAACAATGACATATAATGATGTCACGTAATTTCTTTTCAGTAAATTTACATCAAGATTACATTACCAAGACACGAACCTGGATCTCTCTGTAATTGACAAAAATTGATCAGCTAGCTAAATGCTATTTGTCACTTATTTTAACGGTTTAAAGCAAAGAATATGTGTTGATTCTCTTGCGGTTCAAAATACAACGATCACATCCTCTTCAAATTCAACGGATAAGTCCGTCCGGCAATTGATGATTAGCAAAACTTCGCCGTTTTTTGTCGTTCTCTATAAATTAAATATAAATAAGAACTCAATATTCTTGGATATTTGTTAAAACAATTGACAATTTTCGGCGGGATTTGAATTTATCCATAATTTTCGGGAAAAAATGTTCATGTCCAATAAAAACAAAATGCTAACCAGTACACAAGAAGAGCAAAAGTAAAATGAATAGCGATCCAGGAGTGCATTTTTTTATAATTTTTAACCAGTGCTCAAAAGATCGATTTGAATTATTATATTATCATTTTTAGCTATATTTTTAAACTTCTTATACCATTTGTTATCAAACTAAAAAATTTATGACAATGAATTGATGAATTTTTCACATTTATAAATTTATCTTTCATTCGTGCATTAGGCAATATGGAATTCTCAACACACCCCTCAAACAGCACTCACCAAGTTAAAAATTGTATATGTTTTGATTTTGTCAACGTACGAAAAATGAGGATTTTGCGAGTACAACAAGAATATGCACTAGAATTTTTTTATAAGTAAATATTTACAATACTAAGATTTGAATCCTAGACCTCCTTAAAATGGTAACCGTTGACTAAATGCCCTTTGATATGGGTACAAGATCAATCCACTTTGGTACCATATTAAAATTTATTTATCCAACTCATAATATTAAGATAATGAATTAATAATTTTTTAACATTTATAAATTTACGTATATAACTCAATCAAAATATTAAGATAATGAATTAATGATTTTTTAACATTTATAAATTTATCCTCGCTATTGCATTAATCAATTGAGATTCTCATAATCCCCGGAAAAATGGATCAGATGAAACCTTTAAAGAGACGCCACTTAATATATGTAATTTTTGTTATTTTAGATCTTCTTTCAGTTTTTATATGTTTTATGCAGGCCAAAAGCTCACCATTTGAAATAAAGAATTGCACTCCATGCCTGATCCATGCCCCCTCTTGCATTAAAGGATAATGATTCTCAGCAATCTTTTAATTTATCAATAGTATGATTGTTATAGTTATATGGTTTCCAAAGTTCCGAAAAAAAAATTCGTAAATTTTACTTAACGCATGGTACATGTTCATAATAATTTGCAAGACAGTGTCAAATGACGTTAGGAATATGGAATAAATGTCGGATGCAAAGTCATGAAAGCTGATCTCCCAAAACGTTGTTGATTTGATTTCCATTATGCAATAATTTTTCATGAAAATAATCAATAAGGACGAAGCCCTAAAGGAAGGTCCCGCAACTTCGGTGGAAAATCCCTTGATAGTTAAACTTTGTTAGTCTCTCCCGAACAACAACAAAAACAAATACGTGCGAATGCCCTAACAATTACTTAATCGTTCAACCTTATTGTAACTAACAATCACGATAAAATTCAGGACCGAATACTATCGAACCATAAAATATTAGTCGTCCAAGATATTTGAATAGAGTATAAAGTATGAAACCTAGATCTTGTTGTATATTTTAGACTAACTTCACGTGGTACTGCTCTATGAAATAGTAACTAATACTAGGAATATTTCAGATTTTGTAACGGACTTCGCACCAATAGAATTAGAAGTTGTATGCGCTTTTAGGTAAATTTGTAGGTTGGATATAAATAGAAGATCAGTAGAATACATGATCCATCTTTGACATTTGTAAACCAATTCCAAAAGGAGATTTTCCGTTCTCTGTATCCATCTCTGCTTCTTCTCTTTTACCCTCTTTTCTCATTTACCCTCCATCTCTGCTTCTTCTCTTTTACCCTCTTTTCTCATTTCTTTTTCTTGAACCCTAAAATTCGAATTCGGATCATTACAAGTGGTATCAGAGCTACGAGATCCTCGGAATCGCTAGCTAATGGCACAGTGGAGACCTACGGAGAATCAATCCCATATCCTGGAGAATACTCGGAGTTCGACGATTAAGGCCTTGGAGGACTTTGGGCAGAGTCGTCAGAAGACAGAGGAGTTCTGGAAGACCGACGTTGACTCTCGTCGGAGTTCAAGCGAGTCACGTATAAAATTCTTGTCTGAGAGGAATATTTCTTTTCCCTTCAAGAACGATGCCAAGAAGCGATAAAAAAAATCCAACGAGTGTTGGAGAAGGATTCCGGCTTGGTTGGGAGCGGTAGCCGGAATGGTAACTGTCCCGTTTCAACCTCAAGAAGTTGCCGGAGTGAAGCGGAGGTGATGCTGCGACATAGGATTCTGCCCCTGGAGAGACATCAAGAGGTAAAAAAATTTCTGTCTCGATAGAGTTCTGATGTTGAAAAATTATGTGATTTTTGAAGGAGAAAATCAATTGGGTTTGTTAAAAAATGGGTTTCGGATGTGAGGTTAATGAGCTGGTCATACACGATGATGTTGTGAACGTTGCTCATGGACAAGTTGGGGTCTTGGTTAAGCAATATGTTCAGCAAGAAGAGAGCACTAAAGCACGGGATGATCTGCTCGAAGTAAGGACTGTAAAAAATCTCATAGACGTGATTGAGTCCCCTATGATGATGGCAACCTTCGCACATAATGGGCTTGTCGCCTTGGGTGAGGGCAACAAATTAGTCCACAAGGTTTGCTACACGCCCGATCAAAGAGTTGATTTGATAGATAATGATGTCAACAAAATTATTGGGGCCTATAGGAGATTGGTAAGGCTGGGAGCTAACCTAGATTCATGGAGCAATCATACACTCTAACAAGTGTCGGAGCAACTCCGTGCTTGTAAAGCGAAGCAATATTTTGTGACCAAGCTTCTAGTGTTGGCTTATTCCTATATCGCTTGCCGAAAGAAAATTAAAAAATGACAAACTTGGATGACCAAATTAGTTTGACTCGCTAATGGTCTCCTACGTGAGAATACAAATCCTCCTTCTCTTGTATAATTATTGGATGTTGCTTTTTATAGTTTCACTAAAAACCCTATTCTTTCTATAAACTTGTTTGATGTTGATTATGCTGACATGCTTAAGTGATTGTCTTTCGACTTTTGGATACACTCTAGACCTATATTTGGTAATACAAAAGCTACTTGTGTAGACAAGTTGTTGAAAATTATGCATCTGAAAAGATTAGAGTATAATATGTACGTGTGCATGCAATCTGGGTTGTCAAATAGTGTGCTTAAAATTGATGTGACTATCCAGATTAGCCCTCTAGATCAACGATCCAAATGACCTCCCTAGACTACAGTCTAGATCAGCTGTGCACACGATTCGACGACCAAAATTTGCATGGATGGCCAAGAAGCACAAATATGAAGCTATCACCTGCTTTGCCAACACATCTTAGTATAACATGCAATATTTGGATCCTACTTAGATGTTAGTCACCAAGACAAATTGACCACCACGAGATCGATAACAAGCTCCTACAACATACACTAAGCTTTGATTTTGTATTTTAAACTTATATTAAAGACGTGTATAACTTTCTAGTATCTGCTCGAGGATTGGGACTTGGATCTCAAGAGGCCCACGATCATCAACTCCATCCAATTTACTGACCTTACATAGAAATGGCATTATTGATCACTGAAATGAAATAAGACTTTGAAGACCAACAACTCACCTATAAAGACAGCCTGATTTCGATGCATGAACACAAGAAATAGATATGCGTAAGTTGATTATTTCTGTCCATTGCCTATTTCTAATTAGTCAATAATGTTCTACAGTGAAAATTGGGCTACCTGACATTAGCTATCTAAGCCTATTTATGAGAAAGAAAAATTGATTTTGATTGATTTGTTAATTACAGTTCCATGTTTTTTTTGGCAAAGATGCTCTTGCGCATGATATGTATGCAACTTTGTTTATTTCAAGACCAAATTCAAAGATGACAGACATGTGGCTGGTGGAAATCAAGTTTCCTATAATGAGGCCGACCTTCGGGCATAATAGTCTTGTCACTTTGGGAGATGGTGACATAATAGTCCACAAGGGCCGCTACACGCATGGACAAATTGTTGAAAATGAATGCATCTGAAAAAGTAAAGAGTACACATGGCTTTATCGTGTGTATGTGTGCACACGATCTAGGCTATCCAATCGAGTGCACAAAACTGATTCAACAATCTAATCCCAAACTGATTCAGTGGTCTAGATTAGCCCCTTAGATCAACCATCCTGATTGCCTCCTTAGATCTAAGGTTTGGATTAGTTGTGCACATAATCTGATGGCCATAATCTACCTAGATGGCCATGAAGTGCAAATACAAAGGTCTCAGTCTAACGTGCAACATTTGGATCCTATATAGATGTCAATAACCAACATAAATTGACCATCACGGATAACAAGCTCCTAGTTCATACACTAAGCTTTTGTATTTTGATCTTGTACAAACGATGTGTGTCAAGATGGGTGTCAAGATGCATGTGGGTCATCAACTTCATCTATCTTATTGACCTAACAAAGAATTACCTTGTGCATATTCACCCCCATCCAAAAATAATTACAACGATAGGCCGTCATTAATCATCGGAATGAAACAAGTCTTTGAAAACTAGCAACTCGCTTGTGGAGACAACCTAACTTTGATGGGTGAACACAAGAAACATATGTGGGTAAGTTGATTATGTCTTTTCATTACCTATTTCTAACTAGTCAATAATGTTCTATTGTGAAAATAGGCTATCCGATATTGACTACTATGTCTATTTACGAGAACAAAAAATTGACCATTGGTTGTTTGTTAATTACATTTTCATGTTTTTTCGGCAAAGATGCTCCTCCGGGTGACAAGTACGCTACTTCATTTGCTGATTTCAAGACTAAATTCATAGAGGACAAACATAAGGCTACTAGAAATAAAATCCCATATGATGTGACCAGAGAATTGATGTCATAGATAATGATGTGCACACAATCATTGGGGCTTATAGGAGGTTGGTGGTGCTAGGAGCTGACCTAAAAACATGGAGCGATCATATGCTTGAACAAGACTCCATGTTTGTAAAGCAAAGAAATATTTTGTTACCAAACTTCTAATGCTGGTTGATTCCTATATCACTTATCGAAAGTAGATTAAAGAATGTCAGGCTCAGATGACCAGCTTAGTTTGAGCCGTTGAAGGTCTCCTACCACAAGAAGACAAATCCTCCACCCCATGCATGATTATTGGCTGTTGCTTTTGTAGTTCCACTAAGATTTCTATCATTTCTATTGACTTATTTGATGTTAAATGTGATGGCATGCCTAAGTGATTGTCTTTCAACTTTTGTATACACTCTAGACCTGCATTTGCTTGGACAAAGGATACATGCGTGGATAAGTTATTGAAAATAAATGCATCCGAAAAGGTTAGAGTACACACAGCTTTACCATGTGTATGCATCCATGCAAGTAGCCTTTGTCCAAGCAAATGCTAGTCTAAAATGTAAACAAAAGTCGAACAACACACTTAGGCATGTCATCGCAATCATCATCAAACAAGTCAATAGATAGAATAGAACTCCTAGTGTAACTACAAAAGCAATAACCAATAATCATGCAGGCGGATGAGCATTTGTCTTCTCGCGGTATGAGGCCATCAACAACTCGAACTAAGCTAATCATTTGAGTTTATTATTCTTTAGTCTCCTTTTGGTAATCGATATAGGAATCAGCAAGTGTTAGAAGCTTAGTTACAAAATATTACTATAATTTACGAACAGAAATTGCTCATACACTTGTTCGAGTGCATGATCACTCCATGTTTCTAGATCAGCTCCCAAGCCTACCAACCTCTTACGTGCCTCAATGATCGCGTGTGACCATCATTATCTATCACATCAACTCTCTGGTCGGGCATGTAGCTACCCTTGTGGACTGTTATGTAGCTCTCACCCAAGGTGATATGGCCCATATGTGCAAAGGTCGGCCTCATCATAGGGGATGATTTCCATCAACCACACGTCTGTCATCTCAGAATTTGGTCTTTGAAATCAACAAAAAAAGTAGCATACTTGTCACTCACAGCAGCATCTTTGCCAAAAAACATGAAACTGTAATTAACAAACTAACTAATGGTCAATTTATTGTTCTCGTAAATAAGTCTAGATAGTCAACGTTGGACAATCCATTTTCACTATAGCACGTTATTGACTAGCTAAAAGTAAGTAATTGACAGAAATAATCAACTTATCCATATCTATATCTTGGGATCACGAATTAAAGTTAGGCTATCTTCACAGGCGAATTGCTTGTCTTCAAAGATGGCCTGCTGTTTATAATCATTTTCAAAGGTGGGTGAATATGCACAGGGTAATTCTCTGTCAGGTTAGTAAGTTGGATGAAGTTGATGGCCCCGAGCATCTTGAGACCCAAGTCCTATTTCTAGGATAGATACTTGAAAGTTGTCCATGTCATTAGTACAAGTCAAAATACAAAATACAAAAGCTTAGCGTATGTAATAGAAGCTTGTTATCGACCTCGTGACGATTGATTTGTCTTGGTAACTAACATCTCAGTGGGACCTAAATGTTGCACATAGGACTAAAACGTGTTGGCAAAGCAGGCAATGGTTTTGCATTTGCACTTCTTGGACAT
Organism: Hypericum perforatum; assembly: GCA_012979155.1. Lineage (NCBI taxonomy): Eukaryota > Viridiplantae > Streptophyta > Magnoliopsida > Malpighiales > Hypericaceae > Hypericum > Hypericum perforatum. The sequence goes on from SOPF01027430.1 coordinate 10,199, forward strand.
CCATGCAAATTTTGAGCTTTATGACAAGGTGGGAGGAAGGCATCGTTTGTATTTTTTTTTAGACAAGGTGGTGTCACGCCTCATATAGACTGAAATAAATATAACAAAAATAGCATGGAAACTATTCATGACTCAACATCCTACCAAGAAGGTCATGCAACACCTCATCTGTAAACCTACCGTAAGTGACCTAAAAAAAGAGATCTTCTCTTGTGAGGTTGTGGTCGTTAGTCTTGATAAAACCTTCCAACGAAAAATCCTGTGGGAAAAACTTGCAAGAGGCAAAGAGCGCCTCAAAACCACAAGTGATCCTGGCGAGTCATCATAGTTCACACGAATACAACTAGGGAGGCTAACACCATACAAATCATCATAGTGTGAAAAATAAGACATTCATCGAAGAGCTCTAAAGCGTGCTTGGATAGAGCATCAGCCAAGCAGTTGCCTTCGCCCTAAGTGTGCTGAATGGTGATCTCCCAATCTCTCCAAAAGCTCATGCGCTCATAATCAGCCAAGTGGTTGTCTTCGCGCCAAGTGTGTTGAATGATGATCTCCCAACCTCTCCAAAAGCTCATGCACTCATAAGACCAAGTTTACCAATGGATGAGCATAGTAAGGCCAATGAAGAGTCAACCTCAACCTGCACCCGTCAGAACTCTCACCCCTATATCGACTCAAGCCCAAGAACCAAAGCCTAGAGGTTTACAGCTAGCGAAATACAGCTATTGATGCCCTTAAAAAACCAACTATCCAAATACCATCAGAATCACGAAGGATAACACCAGTACTAGCCAATCCTGGGTTGCCCATCAAAGCTCCATTCATGTTTAGCTAGACGATGCCAACCGCATGATGCTGCCAAGAGACTACGACGGGATAATGTAGTCTACTAGGATACGAGCAAACTCCCATGCATGAAAAAAGATAAAGAAAGGGGGACCTCAAGGTAGTGTTAGGTCGGAAAAAAATGTCACTCTACTATCACCAAAGCTACCAACAGGCCATGACAAAGGTTGTCGCACACTGTGGTCCAACTGTATGCATAGTATTGGAAGAGATGTTGGCCGAGAGCCATCTCTTAAGATCCGTCTCAGTATGAAAGTCATGTGGGGATCAGACTAAGAGAGATCGACACGCCACGCCACCCTAGAGAACATATGACAACGTACATGTTTGGCAGTGTTGTTAAATATCTGGTATACCGGTAGTATACATATATAGCATATCGTGAATTAGGGTCACTGTTAGGAAAGTCAATACGTATGTATGTACACTTCTGCTATCTTTCAAAATAGTCAATTTCTGCATAGTAGTATAACCGGTATAGTTAAAATATCAGAAATTATATAATTTTTACTATTTAGGACTAAGAAATATTAGACTATTATGCATAGTTTTCAAAAATGACCAGGAAATTGACCCAATTTATTAGGCAATTTCTGGTCAGACTGCCGATCTGACCGAATTTCATAATTAAAAAAACAACCTAAATCTGGGTCATTTTTGGGTAAAAGACGATGTCCGGTACCGAATGATTCACTCGGAAAATCTGGTCTAACCAGACAGTTTATATGGAAATTTGATATGTTTTATATTTTTTTTAATTATTATTATTTTATATTTAACTATATACTCATATATAATTCAACAAATTACATTAAAATATGAAAGAAAAAATTTTTGGTCCGACCGGTGGTTGGACTGGTGGGCTAATTGACTTGGAGGTCGGACTCAATTCTGGGTCGACCTCCAAGTCGATTTTAAGAACCTTGGTTTCAACTTTCACCAAAACTAACAAAACTGAAATTGAAAATTTTCAATTCAATTATCCAACTACCAAAGTGCCACGCACAATGACCAGCAATGATCAAATAAGTAATACTTGTGAGCAAATTATGACGGGAATTTGTTAAATTCCAGTAACCAAGTAGACTTGATAGTTTTATCCATACAGCATAGTGAAAGTATGAATTTTTTTAATGAGGAGCCACATAGCAGCTACAGGTTCAGTTTGCATGAATACGACTTTTCTTAATGCAATCTCTTTAATCCATTCATGGATCAAGTCCTAAGTTGGTTATGAAGACAACAAACCAAAAGTATCATGACATGCCCTTGTTTCGACCCAGAGTTGCGTGACCAAATGAGTAGTTATTCCTTGCAACTTACTGAAACATTCTAACAAGGGGCCACGTAGCAGCTCCAGGTTCAGTTTGCAAAGTCGATCAACAATGACAAAATTTGAGAAGTATACCTGATTGTTATAAAGAACAGCAGGTACATAACTAGTGGCCATCTCGGACAATTTCAAAGAACCAGTGTATGCCTGCATGATAACAATCAGATAACATTGCATCTAAGTCAAGAGAGGAGTATAGAGAATGACAGATTATCATGATACAAAACACCAGGGTGTTGAACAGTATCAACAAACATGACAGTTAAGTGGTTAAGTTCGTTCCTCTAAAAAATAGGTGTTTAGATTAGTGACCACAAGACTTAGACTTTTAACAACATATTTACTGTTCAACGAATTTTTCAGCTGAAATCTCTACAGGCATCTTTAACATCCGTTTCACAAGCAACCCAGATAGTTCAACAATACGTACCAAAGAAGCAAAAGCAATACAACCAAACACCAAAGAGAGAGCGCGAAAAGCCCGTTTTCCTATTCGCAAAGCCCGTCCATCTTCTACACCATCGTCCTGCAGCCAAAGTTTATATTGAGTATTGAATACAGCAAGAACAAAGAAACCCACCCAATTCTTAGCATGAAGGGTATGTCAACAAGAATCGTCCAAAAGGAAGAGACCAAATTTTACTCACCGAATATGTTGTTGACGCAGCTGGCTCAAATGATTTCAGCTTTTCAAAGAGCCGGTACACATATGCAAAAGCCAAAAATTGCAGGGATTTATATTCAACATTGGGCTGAAAAAGCGTCCAAGCAATCTGCAAAAAGCCAGCTAGAAGATGAAGATAGCCCCAATAAAAGACAGCATTGCAACTGCTGCCATCACAGATATTCGACATAATTCAAGTTCAATATACGATAATAGGGAAACTACTTGCAAAATAACAAAAATGTTCGCAAGATATTGCAAAATAATAAAATTAATCACAAGTACTAGGTGATAAGCCTAACCAATCTTGGACTGTTAAAATAATGTGGAAAATGTACGTAACGTGAAAAGGATAATCACAAAAGAACACAAGCTATTGGCTTTATATATACCAGTAATTTATTAAAAAATAAAACCATTCCCACAACGTCCAAGTACACACGCTGATATGTGAGGAGCCATGCATATGAAAATGGAAAGTCTTGTGGCACGAGAAAGAAAGAAATAGGATGGTTCAATGATAAAACAATAAATTGGATATCTACTTTAAAATCCAGAAAGATGGTTCCTGGTACATTGGAGCGAAGATGCTTCATCACTTATAAATGCAGCAGATATTGCCAAGTTTATCCGAATATCTTTCACACTAGACCTGGCAAACCTGTTGAATGAATTGAATAGATGAGATATGGTTTATGATTATATAGTAATCAACCAATCATGAAGAGGTAAAACTTTATGCTTCCTTCTGGAGGAACATAGTGAAGTAGAAATCTCAAATAGTCCATGCAGTTACATACACAGTAAACTAACCTGGGTCCCCATGGAATGATAGGCTGCTTATGAGCATACTTAATGTCCTCCGAAACCTTAACGACAAAAGCTCGTGAATTAAAAATACGAAGGAATCGGAGTGAATCCGATTCCTTCAGGCGAGGCGAGAGGAAATCTTTTCTTCGAAGGTAAAATCTGTTATCTGGGCGAATGTTATTGGTGTTTAATAATATTTCGTTTTAGTCCTTACTCTTCTTAATAATTTACTTTTGTCCTCTTAGTTTGTTGAAATATAACTTTCAGATCCTTTGTTAACTAACGTTACCAACAACGTTGTCATAATCGGAGTCTCACTAAAGATCGTAAATCATTGGATTGTACCATGAATCATAAAAATTATACAAAATAGATAAAATTATAGATATATATATATATATGAAAAAAAAATTAACATGAACTTCTCTATATACTATGTTCTATTTGCCAAATCATGTGATTTATATGGAATAAAAACATTACTACTCTCAGTATAACTCGATAATATAAAATACTATAAGTATTTAGAAAGTCTAGTGTTTAATGTCAGGCATAGTCATGGTGTAAAATTCTAAAAAATCTTTATATATTATATGTTCTATTTTCTTTTTACTAATTATATGAGATGGATATAAAATCCATGCTTTATTTCAAATAGTGAACATAAGCATGAACAGATATGCAATCGAATCACCGTCGTCTATTTCTATATCGAGTATTAATTAAAATAACCCTAAAATTTATTTGTTTAAACTATGATTTGCTCTATGATATGGAAATCTTGTTCGACGATCCCTCTCGAATCTCGATCCTATTTAATTCTTTCTTATTCTCTTCTTGTAAGTTGTAACGATGTCAAAAAAAAACTTTGATTGTTAAGCCATGGCTAAATAAAGCCAAGCTACCTTTATGTTTAAAGCTTCAAAAGTAATAAAGAAAGGGAAGCAACACCGATCGCTTTTGGTTCATGGGTACACTGTCCCTAGTTTATCCCTACTTTATGTCTCCGCTCATTTTTCTTATGTTCATCCCCACCTTTAGTAATCATCAAACTCTTAAAAAGGTCAAATATTGGATGGAAATATTGTCAACCAGCACTTGAAAACAATACAAATGGCTGTGTATGTAACTTTTGTGGGAAGACAGTTTGGGGAGGAATCACTAGATTGAAAGAACATTTGATGGCAAAGAGGGATAATTGTAAGTCTTGTCCTAAATTCCCAAAAGAGATCAGACAAAAATTGCACAAGCACTTGAAGAATAAAAGGAAGCAAGATCATGAAGTATATCAAAAGGTAAGGCGAGATGTGCTTGGTAACAATGGTGATAGTGATGAAGAAGCTACTGTTGATAAAGGGACTAGCCAACATGCTTCAAAAGATCCTATGGATATCTATCATCAAAAACCTGAGATTGTAATTCAAAGAAAAAAGAAAGATAAATTAATGCAATCAAGCATAAGGACTGCATGTGACAAAGAGGCTACAATACGAGTTCATCAATATATATCTCATTTTTTTTACCAAGCTGTATTGTCTTTCAACATGATCAACTTGGAAAGTTCTCAAGATATGCTCACTGCTGTTGGAACTTTTGGACAACACTTGAAGGCTCCATCTTATCTTGATATAAGAGTTCCACTACTTAACAAAGAGTTGGCACGTACTACATAATTATTAAAAGACCAACGAGAGGAATAGGGAAAATGAGGATGTTCCATTATATCTGATGGATGGATAGATAGAAAAAGAAGATCCATCATTAATTTTTTGGTGAACACTTCAAAAGGAAAAATATTTATTGAATCCATTGATGTGTCAGACAATCCAAGATAAGAGAGATAATATTTAGGGAAAAGTTCACTTTAGTACCTTGTAGTTTGACACGTTCTCATCTAAGTCTCCGTGGTTTAAAAAAGTTATAACCCATCCCCGAGTTTCCAATTTTTTCATCTAAGTCACATTGAACCAGTTCAATTCACTTTTGATTAAATGCCCCATTTTGAACTACCGAGTTGGACTTCAACGCAAAAAAATTTGTCCACGTATTTTTTGACATGGCTAGCATATTTCATTTATGGTACCTTATTTTTTATTAAAATTTCAAAGTTCCCCTCTTCCAAACCCCACCCTAAATCTAAGAAATTCATTTATTCCTCCACGAATTAGAAAACTAGTTCTAACCCAATTAGCCCAATAAACTACTCAATAAAAAAAATTGCACCTTGACGAAGAAAAACCTAAATCTCCAACCTTCCTTATCAATCCAATTGTGTATATTGTCGTACCTCACCACATTCAGGTGGTTCATGTCAAGGTTTAAGAATGGGAGGCCCTCTATCAACGAGGTGGATGACACTGATTAAAGAAGTCGATGATGATGCCGGAGGTAGGAGAAGGAGCAGGACGGCGAGGTTTGGGTCACGCTAAGGCATTAGGAGGGTGAGGTCCAGCCAGTAACGAGGATACTCTATCATATCGGGAGGGTGAGGTTCAGTGCCTCTCCCTCCTCTCCTATGAGATCTACGTGATTGTGATCTCAGATTCCCTCTATAAGGTCTTTGCGAAGACGATTCATGTTCTCACTGCGATGGCCATCCCTATCGAGCTCACCGATAGGGAGCCACCCTTCACCCACTCATTAGCCCCGCCGATTGTGACTAAGTACTCCACGTTGCCCCCTTTCCCAAACCCTAACGAAGCTCTCCAACGTAAATCAGCTCATTGTCATAAAGGGCCTGACTTCTAATGATCTTCTCAACCTCGCTGTAATCCTCGGCACCATCCTGGACGATCTTTTACTAGTAGGTGGCAGCCGATGCTAGATTAGGGTAGTAGTTATTGGAGGATGGGAATCTGAAGGTGAGAAAGGGAATAGGATGAGGGTGGAGCTTAGTGGGTGTTGGAGGGATGGGGCTGAGCTTGAAGTGGGACAGAGAATGGTTAATGGAGAAAGATTCCATCTTTTTGGTTAAAGCATAATTCTGGAAAGTATTGGGTTGTTTCGATGAAGGTAGAAGATGACGAAGATGAGAAAAGAGGAACTTTGAAATTTTATTACAAATAGGGTACCATAAATGAAATATACCAGCCACGTCAAAAAAATACAATGTGGAAATTTTTTTTGCAGGAAGTCCAACTCAGCAGTTCAAAATGAGGCATTTATTGAAAGTGAATCGAACTAGTTCAGAGTGACTTAGATGAGAAAATTGGAAGCTCGGGGACGGGTTATAACTTTTTTAAACCACGAGGACTTAGATAGGAATGCCTCAAACTACAAAGTACTAAAGTGGACTTTTTTTTATATTTAAGTTGCTCAACGATATTGTGGATGAGATTGGAGAAGAGAATGTTGTTCAACTTATAACTGACAATGGCAGTAACTATGTGAAAGTTGGAAAATTACTGGAAGAAAAAAAGCCACACTTATATTGGACTCATTGTGTAGCCCATTGCATCTATTTGATTTTGGAGGACATTGGAAAGCTTCATGTATAAAGAAGATAGTACAAAGGGCAATATTTCTTGTCAGATTCATCTACAGTCATTTAAGTGTGTTGAGCCTGTTGAGGTTCTGTACCAATAAAAGGGAATTAGTAGGGCATGTGGTAACTCGATTTGTAATATCTTTCCTCCGTTGGAAAGGCTTTACTTAGGGAAAGCAAATCTAAGCAAGATATTTATTTTGGATGAATGGATAAAGAACAAATTGTGCAAGGAGGCAAAAGGGAAAGAAGCAACCAAAGTTGTAACGATGTCATCTTTTTGGAATAATATACTATATACACTAAAGGTGATGGCTCCTCTTGTAAAGATGCTTCGCCATGTAGATAGTGAGAAAAATCAACCTTGGGTTATATTTATGAAGCAGTGGAGAAGGTAAAAGAAACTATTATGATATCTTTCAAGATGGATGAACGCATATATAAAGAAGTTTTTTGTAACTATTGATGCTAGCTTCATCATCCATTACATGCAGCTAGCTACTTTCTAAGCCCATCAATTTTTTATGACAATCCATTCATCAAACAGAGGATTGTCATAAAAAATTAACTCTTCTAAGTTGAGAATTTATGAACAGGTATAAAGAGGTTTTACAGCTAGTGGTTTGCTTGGCAATGATTTTGCAATTGAACAGAGGAAATCACTCTCATCGGGTAAGGATTAATATAATTTTAACTTTTTTGAACTGAAAATTTATGACACGCAAATATTATTGCATAACATAACATCTTTGAATTTGTATTCTAGCGTAATGGTGGCGAATGTTTGGACTATCGACTCCTCAGCTACAACAATTTGCTATAAGGATCCTGAGCTTGACATGTAGTGCATCAAGATGTGAACGCAACTAGAGCATCTTTGAGCAAATAAATATTTTGTTTATTAGTAATTATTAATACTTTTACTTTCTTAGTTTCTAGGTTCTACAAGTAGTAGTTTGTAGATTCATTCTAAGAAAAGGAACAGGCTAGAGCATAAGAGACTACATGATTTGGTGTATATTAAATATAATCAAGCATTGATGCGAAGATACAACCATAGAAATAAAATTGACCCAATTTACTTAGAGACATAAAAGATTCATGTAATGAGCGGCTGGTTGGAAGGATGGAAAATGATGAAGTTAATGCTGAAAATGAAAGGGTCTTTGATGATGAGAATGATGAGGATGTCCTTAATTATAATGTGCCTCGAGATGGTCGTTTCCTATTCCCTTGTTAGGGGGAAGAAGCTCCCGGGTCATCGCTCTGCTGTGATTGACCCATCCTCTAGGCACCTTTGGAAGGCACGAGTGTGACAACGTACACGATTCCCTTTACTTTACTCCTGAACCTTTTCCTGCATCTATCTAAAATTAGGAAGGCTGGCTAGCTAGAAACAACCAACTACTGCATAAAGATGGGAAGCTGCTTACAGAGCTTCAGGAGTTGGAGAGCCTACAAGAAATAGTAAGCAAATAACTAAAAAGAGAAAAGAACCTCCTAGTCTTAGTATTAGTGGAGCTTCATCTAAAACTGTAATAAAGAAAAAATATAGTTCTTCATCCCGGACAAGAAAGGAACAAGTGGTTGATGTCCAAGATGAATCAGAAGAAGAATTTGAAAATCTTAGTTCTAAAGATTGGATTGAAGAAGTCGAAGAACATGCCTCGCTATCTGAGGAGGAGGATAATGACTATATTGGAGAAGAGGGGAATAATTAGATTCGTTTATCTATTGTCAATTATTAAAATTATGAATTATTTATTTTGAATTATTGAGATTTTCATTTTGGTTTAGTTATAGTTTAGATTTTTGAATTTATGTTAGTAAACTTCTTTTACTGTTTATACTGTAGTTTTGGATGTGAACATTATTTTATTTCATCAAAAATTATATTTATTTTTTCAACTTTTTGATTTCTGCTATTTGTCTGCTACCTATCCGATATTTCACATATCGATTTTTGGTATTCCACTCTTTTTCCAAAACGTTATTCAATAACACTGATATTTGGTTGTGCCAACTTATTAGTAGGGCTGAGGCCCAACCCGAAAAAGCCCGAAACACCGACTAGCCCGACCAGCCCGCCAACTTATTGAAGTGAGCCCGCTTATTTAAATAGTCAATCAGTGTATTGGTCGGGTTAAACCGACATTTCGGGCCCGTGTCGGGCTCCAATTGTCTCAACGTCGAACATCGCGGCACCGAGGAAATATTATCATTTATATAGTATAAATAACATCCTAAATTATAACCTAGCCAAAAGCCCAAAACTAACCTTCCTCTCACTTCTCAGATCTGCCGACTACCGACTCCCATTTTCCAATCCAATTCTTCCTCCCATTTTCCAATCCAATTCTTCCTCCCATTTTCACTCACAGCAGCCAAACTAGCCAATCAAACCTTCCCCTTTTGACTGTTGACAAAAACCCAAGGCTTATCTTTTCTCTCATTCACAAAGATTTATTGAGATGGTTAGTAATGATCATGGTTGAGTTTGTGTTATAGGTTATATATGTTCATTATAAAATCAGATTTGTGAGCTGCATGTTCTGTTAGTGATTAATAATTTAAGGTGTAGGTTCTTAAGCTTTATAGTGATGATAAGCTACATGAATCTATTATGCTGAATATGTATGAGTTATTTATGTAATGAAAGCTGATCAATCTGCTCATAATTGTTTAGGGTTTAGTATGGTTGAATTAGTGGTTTTTTTTTCAATTTGAGCTGAAGATCCTCTAGTCTTCTACGGAGAGAGTGTGGTGTGGGGATTTTTTTTTCTCTTTAAAACGGTGTTTCTACGCAGGAAATTTAAGGTGCCTTATTTGTTGGTTTGAAAGTTATAGGTTCATAAGCTATTATTGTTCATAAGTTGTAGTTCGTAAGCTATATTGTTTAATGAGATAAGTTCAAATCGTTTCTATTAACAAATATCTCTTGTTTGCTCCTTAGAATCTAATTATTTTTCTTTTCATTTCAGGCAGAAAATGTTGTTAATGTGCCAATCAAGAACCCGAGTGAGAATGCGAGTGACATCCCGAGCGAGGCTATAGAAGATCCAGTTATTGCTACTAATGCTTCTGGTAAGCCACACCCACTCCATAAACCTCCGTTGTCTCAGAAAAGGAAAAGATTGAACGTAAAGCCTGTCACTAAGAATAGGAGAAAAGTTAGTGATGTTTGGGAATATTTTACTAGAATTCCGGAAGTAGATGATGGTGAAGAATACGCTACGTGTAACTACTGTGATACACCTTATGCATGCCATAGTAAGAGAAATAGAACTACGACTATGATTCGTCACTTAGAGAAGTTGTGCACGAAATTTGCAAGGGATGATTCCAAACAAACTGTTTTGTGTTTTGAAAAGGCTGAAGGTGGATGTGGTATGGGTAATTTGAAGGCGGTTACTTTTAGTCAGGGAGAGGCTAGAGTTCAATTGGCTAAATATGTGATTATTGATGAGCTTCCTTTTAGAATAGTAGATGGAGAAGGATTTGCTGCCTATAGTCGATATTTGCAGCCTAGGTTTGAGCTACCCCATAGGACAACATTAGCTAAGGACTGCCTGAAATTGTACGATGATGAAAAGGCAAAACTGAAAAGATTGATGAAGAATCAGAGGTTGTGTTTCACCATGAATACATGGACATCAATTCAGAATTTGAATTATATGTGTTTGACAGGGCATTGGATCAATAAAGATTGGGCATATTAAAAAAAGGTATTAAATTTTTGCCCGATTGCAGATCACAAGGGTCAAACAATTGGAGATGCTATTGAGTCTTGTTTGATTGAGTGGGTTATCGAAAAGATTTTAATAATTACAGTTGATAATGCTAGCTCAAATGATGCGATGATTCGCACATTGAAATCATCCACTGGTTATGAACTAAAAAATATCATATCTAACCATGACTTTTTGCACATGAGATGTTGTGCTCATATAGTCAATTTGGTTGTTCAAAGTGGATTGAATGAGCTAAATGAGTCAGTTGTAAAAATTCGAAAAGCTGTGAAGTATATTAAATCTTCTCTAGCTAGAGAAAAGATTTTCAATGAATGTGTAAAGGCTGTGCATATTGAGAGCAACAAAGGGCTGAGTTTGGATGTTGAAATGAGGTGGAATTCCACATATTTGATGTTGGAGACTGCCGAGAAATATGAGCGTGCATTTACACGCTTAGAGAGAGATGATGGAAAGTTTGTTGATTACTTCTATTCTGGAGAAGTTGATGATGATGCCGATGATGAGGCCAATAGTGAAAATGTTGCTTCTAGGAGAACTTTGCTTGGTAGGCCTCCTAAAAGGGTCGATTGGAATAATGCAAGATATTTTATCCAATTCTTGAAGCTGTTCTACGAAGTGACTAAAAAATTTTCAACAAGCACTAGCGTCACAGCTAATGAGTTCTTTCATGAAATTGTTCACATCCAGACAATTTTGATGAAGTATGTTTCGTCCAAAAATCCAATTTTGGAAAGTATTTGTTCAAAAATGATGGTGTAGTTCCCCAAGTATTAGGGACAGTTTAATTCCATTAATGGATTGCTTTTCATTGCCATTGTCTTGGATCCCTGATATAAAAATATGTACGTGAAGTACTCATTTGAACAAATTTATAGTAAAAAGAAAGATGAAGAATGTTGGCAAAGGGTTAATGCAATGTTTGCTCGGTTGTATGAGCATTATCAAGCTTGTTCTCACAAGTCTCCGACTATGGTTTCATCGAGCTCAAATCAAGTTGAAATTGAAATAGGGGATGAGGAAAATGAGGAGGCTCATTTGGTTATAGGCTCATCATCTCGGGATCAATGGGATAAGAAAATAAGGGTGGAGAAGTCAACTGACACAAGTTGTGATTTGATAAAGTATTTAAGTGATCCCCTGGAAGAGAATATCAAGACATTTGACTTATTGGGTTGGTGGAAAGTGAATGCATCCAAGTACCCGATCATTGCTGAAATTGCACAAGATGTGCTGGCGATTTCGGTGTCTACTGTTGCATCAGAATCTGCCTTTAGTACGGGTGGACGTGTGCTCGATCCTTATCGAAGTTCCTTGAAACCAAGTACTATGCAAGCACTCTTGTGCACTCAAAACTGGTTGAGGAGTAAGGTTGCAAAGAGCTTGGATGACTTCGAAGACCCAATAAGAGACCAGAACATTGAAGGTTACCTCTTTTTGCTACTAATTTGAATTCATTTGTTTGGTTATATAATATGATTGAAATTCATTTGTTCATTGTGTGACTATTTGCAGAATTCCCTAACGATCAGACAAAATTGACTTGATGCAATAAGTATGCTTTACTTTTAATTCATTTTGTTGTTTGCTTCTCACTGATTCATGTTAATTCTTTCTTCATTGCTTAATTTAATTTCAGATATTGTCTAAGTGCCTACAAAATACTCCTACACACTACTTTTGTGGATTTGACCTTCTGTGGACAATGGATTCGCAGTTGACATTCTGTTATCGACTTCTTCTGCATGGTTTAATTGCTGCCTGTGGAGTTTGCTTTCAGTTGCTGCCTGTGGAGTTTGTTGCCTCTGGAATATCAAGTCTGTTGCAGCCTCACTTTGCTTTTTAGTTTCATTTTAGTTTATGCAAATGGTTTTGGGTATGTATTGCAGAATTTAAATTAGTACTTTTGAAGCTTGAAATTTGGTGAATTTGAAGCTTGATACTTCGTGAATTGATTATTTAGTTTGTTGTTTCCTTTCAGTTTTAGTTGTTTGATACTTTCCAGTTTTAGTTGCTTGATACTTTGTGAATGGATTTGCAGTTTGTTGCTTCCTCTCGAATATCGTTTTATACAGCTTGGATATTTTCTGTGGACTTGAAAATCGTTTTGAACTACTGGGCCAACATTAGGCCCAACATTTTTTTTAGTTGTATTATGCGTCGGGTTCACAAACATCGACAGCCCGACCAATTTTTTAATCCACCGCCAGCCAGAAAACCCGTTCGAACTTCGAACTCAATAATTAATAATGATGATCGGTGTTAAATTTTGTTTCTTTTCTTCGTCGGCATCGGCGTGAAAAGACACTCACAACCCGTAACACCGAACATAACTCAGCCCTACTTACTAGACATGAAGAGGACATATCTTTCACCTATGCTAAATGAGCAAATTATACTATAGCATAAATCATATTGAGCATGAAACAATAAAAAAATTCATTTTTGTTCTTGGTTCGACTTAGCAGCGTAATCTCATTCTTTTTCTGAACTCTTTTTTGCTCCATTTTTCCAATACAGTTTACACAATCTACAGAACTTTGAGCTCTCTCTCATGCCCAGTACAAGTAGAACAAAGAAGACCAGAGTTTTGGATGAGTTATTTTCAGTCTTAAATTAAAGACTACCTAAAGGCCACCAATTTATGACATTAAAGCTAACAAGTAACATCTAACTTCAGATTTGCAATCAATGGCTGCTACTTCACCCGGAAACAAAATAGAAAGTTTGAGAACACCATTTGTATAATGTAATCTTCATCTTCATTAGCAACAACGTATGCAGAAAATGTCACTATCAAAAATGACTAAAGAAAAGTGATGCCCCTTACAAAGCTATAGCAAAATCTGGCACACAATAACACTAACTGCAACTAGGTAGTTGAACTAATACATTCAGGTTAGCTGGCAGTTTTCACAATACATCCATAGGCCATTGGCAGCAAGTTCCAGAAAATGGAGACCAAACACAGTTAGTAAGTACCTCGTAGTCAATTAGCTGAATGATGTTCGTTTTCCCCTTCAACCTATTAAGATACTCGATCTCCTAAGAAAAGCCAATAGTGGTTGCATAATCACGGCCCCTCAGCTTGATTTTCTTCAAAGCATAGATTGTACAATCTGAAGTTTGTTGACCTCACTGCTTCCCCCACTACCTATCTTCCCTAGACTCTCATAAAGCTTCCCATTGACTTTAAAAACAAATCAGGGTCGTTTCTTTTACGGGCACCTAAAACGCCTTTCATACTGGTAGTCTGGTACTAGTCTTTTCCTGCTTCTCAGCTTTCGGGGGTTGCAAATTTGAGTTTAATGACAGGTTTTTTGACATGGAAGGCTGAGCCTGTTCATCGCCAACATCACTTGACGATTCTCTTTCTCTGGTTGGCTTGTCAACAATTAAACAGTGATTCTTTGGATCCTTTGGCTTAGGGTCAAGACCATGCTGCTCACTGGGCACTTGGAAACTCACCATCGCAGAATTAAACACAGAGGTCGAAGCTTGGTTCTTATTATCCACCTGTCCATGTTATACCCTTGGCTGCACTGGAAACTGCTCCAAGGACCCCCGAGATTTATGTTGAGAATTTGCATTGGGAACACCTTGATGCAGTTGAGAGGAATAGGTCGTAGAGCTAATCATGGGAGCTGAGGTACAATGGGCCAAAGTCGTTGCATTGGGAACACCTTGATGCGGTTGGATCAGAAAGTTTCCGAACTTCGCAGTTCTAACATTCCTGTACTTGGACTCGTTATCAACAGCACTCAATGATGTAGTATCCACTCGACTACTCAGATCCCACTCCAATTCTGTCAATGCAAGTGAACCCATGTGAGAAGATACGTTGTCCAGTCATTCGGTCATCGGCCCCTGCATTTCGGAATATAAGAAATAACCAAAAAACTGAAATATATATCCAAATCTAACTAATGCAGTTACATCTTCTCAAACGATTCATATGCCTAAACACTCACAAACCGAACTTCTAACCAGAAATCGAGCAACAGACATGAAATTACCCCCAGAGGTCGCGGTCGAAAACTGAACCTTTCTCTTAACATTGAGTAGCTGAGATGGCACCCTGCTCGGTACGGGCTCCATGGTAGGCCCGATGCATCGGGTTTTCTCACCACGCGCTTAGGCACCAGATTATTATTCCCCTGCATCGCACCTAAAAAGTATATAAAAAAGGGAAAATCTAAAAATAAAATAAAGCTAATTAGCCTTTTCGCAAAGGTGCCGGGGATGAGGGTACCGATGGAGCCGTTGCGTTTGAAGGCGGCCTGGAAGTGGCGGACGACTTCAGGGGAGGAGGACGACGAGAAGAAGTTGGACGACCGGTCGTCAGGGTGGGGTATGGACGAAGCAAGTGGGGCCACTGGCCGCTGGGCAAGAGAGAGAGAGAGATATTTCATATTTGGCCTGAGAATTTGAAATTGGTTTCATTGGCGCTCCTGGTTAAGTGTCTCTTGGGCTCTGTTACAAGATGGGCTTATTGTTATGGATCCGGCCCATGAAAAATGAAAAGGCTGATATGTACGAGCGCATTATGTTAACCGAGTCATTAAGCACTAAATTTTCCTACAAATTTCTGAATTTTTTTTATTTGAATAACAATAACTTGCGGGTCATAGGTATTAGTTTAATCGATCTGTCCTTCATGTCTAGTTAGTTGCTGCAACCAAATATCTACGTTGTTACCGTACCCCGATTATGTTAACTTAATACTGCCCGTGGATTCACTTAGACATGTACTAAATTAAATCTCTAGCACTTGTTATATATATATATATATACATGTATATTATTTTAAATTTCGACTCTAATTTTAAATTATGACAAAACAATTTGTTCATATTATTAACTCGCATGCAAACAAACCAAATGTAAATATATTTGTTCTAATTGTTGATTCATGTATCAGTAAATCGGAGAAAGAAAATTCTAAGGACATTAAATGCGATCTCACAAGGAAAATGGCAAACAATTAAAATCTTATATCCTAATCTACCCTACACAGCTTTCATCCCTACTTTTCTATCTAATAACTTATGCTATTTAAATATATAAAAAAACCAGAAATTTGTGGGAAAATTTTAGTGCTTAATGACTCGGTTAGCATGATGCGCTCGTACCAGAGCCCAATAGATACTTAATCAGGAGGAGCGAAAATGAAACCAATTTCAAATTCTCAGGCCAAATCTCCCCCCACTTCTTCTCTCTGTCTCTCTCAGGTCAAGTCCTCGCGATGACGCCAAGACGCCGCCGTTTCCTCGATCCCCGCTCCTGAAAAAGCTCCCCTCCCTCCCGGGAAATGCCTTTGAATGGAGAAGGAGGCTAAACCTTACCCAGTGGCCCCACCTGCTTCCTCCAAACCCCACCCGGACGACCGTTCTTCCAACTCCCTCTCGTCGTCCTCCTCCCCTGAAGTCTTCCGCCACTTCCAGGCCGCCTTCAAGCGCCACCGTTCCATCGGTACCCTCCTCCCCGGCCCCTTTGCGAAAAGGCTAATTATCTTTCTTTTATTTTTAATTTTTTCCTTTTTTTCCTCTACGTTTCAGGTGCGATGCAGGGGCATAATAATCTGGTGCCTAAGCGCGTGGTTCCCCCTCAGCGCGTGGTGAGCGAACCCGATGCATCGGCTCCCTCTACTGCTCAGGTGGTGGGGCCTACTATGGAGCCTTTACCGAGCAGTGTGCCATCTCAGCTGCTCAATGTTAAGAGAAAGGTTCAGTTTTCGACCGCGACCTCTGGTGGTAATTTCATGTCCGTTGCTCGATTTCCGCTTAGAAACTCGGGTTGTGATTGTTTAGGCGTATGAATCGTTTGCGAAGATGCAACTGCATTAGTTAGGTTTGGATATATGTTTCAGTTTTTTGGTTATTGCTTATCTTCCAAAATGCAGGGGCCGATGACCGAATGGCCACTGGACTGGACAACGTATCTTCTCACATGGGTTCACTTGCATTGACAGAATCGGAGTGGGATCCAAGTAGTCGACTGGATACTACATCATTGAGTGCTGTTGATAACGAGTCCAAGTACAGGAATGTTGGAACTGTGGCGTTCGGGAACAGAACAACAGCAACTCCCAAGGACGAGTTGCACAGTTTGCGAAACTTTCTGATCCAGCCCACTACACAGTCTTCCGTTGTTGGTGCATCTTGTGCTACAACGACTTTGGTCAATTCTACCTCAGCTCCCATGATTAGCTCTACGACCTATTCCTCTCGATCGCATCAAGAATGTGGCCCCAATGCATATTCTCAACATAGATGTCGGAAGTCCTTGGAGCAATTTCCAGTGCAGCCGAGGGTACAATATGGACAGGTGGATAATAAGAACCAAGCTTCGACCTCGGCATTTGATTCTGCGATGGAGGGTTTCCAAGTGTCCAGGGAGCAGCATGGTCTTGACTCTAAGCCAAAGGATCCAAAGAATCACTGTTTTATTGTTGACAAGCCAACCAGAGAAAGAGAATTGTCAAGTGATGTTGGTGATGTACAGGCTCAGCCTTCCATATCGAAAAACCTGTCATTAGGCTCAAAGTCGGAGCCCCCGAAAACTGAGAAGCAGGAAAAGACCGGTACCAGTATGAAAGGTGCTTCAGGTGCCCCTAAAAGAAATTACGATCCTGATATGTTTTTTAAAGTCAATGGGAAGCAATATCAGAAACTAGGGAAGATAGGTAGTGGGGGAAGCAGTGAGGTTTACAAAGTTATTACTTCAGATTGTACAATCTATGCTCTGAAGAAAATCAAGCTGAGGGGCCGTGATTATGCAACTGCTATTGGCTTTTGTCAGGAGATCGAGTATCTTAATAGGTTGAAGGGGAAAACGAACATCATTCAGCTAATTGACTACGAGGTACTTGCTCTGTCTTTGGTCTCCATTTTCTGAAACTTGCTGCCTATGGCCTATGGATGTATTGTGAAAACTGCCAACTAACCTGAACGCTAACAGTACTTCTTCCTAGTTGCAGTTAGTGTTATTGTGTGTTAGATTTTGCAATAGCTTTGTAAGGGACATCACTTACATTTCTTTATTCAATATTGATGGTGACATTTTCTGCATATATAACACCTTTACTATGTGGTCTTCTCACCTTCAGAGATGGTAATATCGCATATGCTGTTGCTGATGAAGATGAAGATTACATTAAACAAATGGTGTTCTCAAACTTTTTGTTTTGTTTCCGGATGAAGTAGCAGCCATTGATTGCAAATCTGAAGTTAGATGTTACTTGTTAGCTTTAATGTCACAAGTTGGTGGCCTTTAGGTAGTCTTTTTTTAAAGACTGAAAAAAACTCATCCAAAACTTTGGTCTTCTGTGTTGTAGTCGTACCGGGCATGAGAGAAAGCTAGTCAAAGTTCTGTAGATTGTGTGAACTCTCTTCTCTTGGAAAAATGGAGTAAAAAAGAATTCAGAAAAAGAATGAGATTATGCTGCTATGTCAAACCAAGAACAAAAATGAATTTTTATTGTTTCATGCTCAATATGATTTATGCTGCAGAATAATTTGCTCAATTGGCATCAGGTGACAGATAAAGCTTTGCTTCGGGAGGTTATGAGTGGTTGCATGAACAACAAAGATGCTAGAGTGAAGGATGATGGCTACATATATATGGTCCTTGAATATGGAGAAATTGATTTGGCTCACATGCTGTCTCAGAAATGGAAGGAAATGAACGGCTCAAACCAGACGTTGGATGAAAACTGGCTCAGGCTTTACTGGCAGGTCCGCTTTCTATAACTTTGGAGTGCTATATAGCTGGTAATCGCACTTGAAGTTTGAATTATAGTTTAGTTCTGATATTTTCGTACTAAACGTTTTACAAGGGCAAAGAAACTATGAATCCCTTCTTAATGAACTGGTGAATATGTTTCGGACTGGTTTAGTTTGTCGTATCAATTCAATGTTGACATCATCTTTGTTTGGGTATCAATTTCCATCTCTGAACCTGATGCTTGAAAACGTCTAGGCTAGTGCAATCCTATGAGTCACGTTTATTGTTTAATTAGTTGATTGACTTTGAAACTGAATTAGTTGATTGGCATTGAAATTGGGCTTAGGAATTGTTGAATTGGACAATTACTATAAGGTCATTGGGTGCAGGCAAACTTTGGCTGCAGAGGTCATTCAATGCGCACTGTATCTGTAATGTGATAGTTCGTTTTCCTGGTTATGGAAGATTGACATTTCGTTCCCTTTTTTCAGCAAATGCTAGAGGCTGTAAACACCATACACGAGGAACGGATAGTGCACTCTGACTTGAAGCCAGCTAATTTTCTTCTTGTCAAAGGTTCTTTAAAGTTGATTGATTTTGGTATTGCAAAGGCCATCATGAGTGACACAACTAACATCCAAAGGGACTCACAGGTACTGGATCCCTATCTTTGTAGACATTGAAATGGCATGAGGTAGATTTTGTCGAGTCTCCTGTTCTCGGGACTCTATGAAAGTTTTTTTATGTGAATCACTTGATGGCGGATTAAGGAGCCCGAGCCTCTGCTTTCCTTTTTGTTAAATGTTATCAGCATAAAACTCCGAAGTCGTAACTTGGAGCATGTAAAAGGCTTAAAAGATGCATCCTAACATATGTTTAGTATGTTTCTATAGCTTGTTGCTGTTGGCAAGAGCTTATGTAATGTTTATGCAGGTGGGTACCTTAAGTTACATGTCTCCTGAAGCATTCTTATGCAATGAGAGTGACGAAAATGGAAACATCATAAAGTGCGGCAGGCCATCGGATATCTGGTCCCTCGGCTGCATCCTTTACCAGATGGTCTACGGTAGAACGCCCTTTGCCGAATACAAGACCTTCGTGGCCAAGCTCAAAGTCATAACAGACTCTACTCATGAAATAACTTATGAACAAGTTCCGAATCCGTGGCTCCTCGACCTTATGAAGAAATGTCTCGCCTGGGACCGCAACGACAGATGGACGGTCCCTCAGTTACTTCAACATCCGTTTCTCGTTCCTCCGATCCCGTCGCAGCCAGCTTTATCCCGGGAAGAAAGCTGTGAGCTGCTGGAACTCTTTGGGAAAGTTTGCATTAGAAATCAGGAAGCTTCTGAAGTGTGCTATGAGCTCCAACAATTACTGGGAAAGGCTAATGAGCCCCCTTCAACATCTCAATCATTGGAATCGGATTACCAACAGCGTAAGTTTCTTCTAGGAAAATTGAGGAATTGTTTAGGAGAGTAAATAAGATTGTAATTGTATAGCTAACTACGTTCCTTTTGTTTCTGTTGGCAATTTCTTCTTTTTGCCTCGGAAAGATTTCTGGACGTCGTCCTGTCTTTGGTTTACGGGTTGTTGTAGCATAGAACCACTGTAGTGTGATCGTTTAAGTTCTTTTCTAACTTTTTGTTGTATGAAAATTCTGAGTATTTTTGTCGGAAAAATTGATCGATGTCGCAACGTAAAAAGTGTCAAATCACAAAAAATAAACTAAGATCATACAATATGTTTACGGAAAAAGAGTTTCCTGTTATTAAAAGCTAGGAAAGCTGCAGAAAGCTCTTTGACGTTGGTTTTTGGACTGTAGGCCGTATTTGTGCACATTCAGGGGTTTGCCTCGCTCTTTGGGTTTTTGGTTTGTTATATTTTTGGTGACACTTTGATTATATATATCTCATATATCATTTATCAGTGTTGTTTTATCTGATACTTTTAATGTCATATAAAAAAAACCTAGGAGTTCATCAAGTGGTATTTTATTGAATTTTTCGAATCTAATATCTTCGTTGTACATCATACTATATATATAAAGTGGTTGTTGTCTGAAATTGTTGTTTGAAAATGTTTTTATACATTTTAACTTAAAACAATTTAGTATTATTCGAATAATCTTTGCCCTGTAGAATTTATTTGTTTCGGATACTTAATTTTGAAGGAATATTTATTATTCCTGTAAAATTATTTATACTTTTCCCTATATCACCTTATATCCGATAAGATTATTTCACCACCATTAAGTGTGACCGGAATAAATTAACGAGGCAAACCAAAAAGACCAAGCTAAGATATCTTTGACGTGGATGGGCCTGGGCCCAATCAAACGAGGGTGGGGAGAGAGAGAGGGGGGGCTTGGCCCCGGGAGTATAAAAAAAGGGAAGAAGATACGCCTTCTCCAAAATCACAAAACCCTAATCTCCGCCGTGCTTCATTTTCGAGAGAGAGCTCTCCGCTACAATGGTGAGTACTAACTATCCTCTAACCCTAAAGGGTTGGGCTTCTAATTGATGGTTGTTGTGGTCTTTTGAATTGATTGGATTTGGTAAAATCGCAGACTTTCAAGCGAAGGAACAGCGGGAGGAACAAGCATGGGCGCGGCCACACCAAGTTCATCCGCTGCTCCAACTGCGGCAAGTGTTGTCCTAAGGTTCATCTTTTTTCTCCCCCTCTTTTAATTCTCTTTCGCGTTTTGCTTTCGAACCGATGAGATTGATTTTTTTATTTTTTTTTTGTCGAATGGTTTTAGGACAAGGCCATAAAGAGGTTTCTGGTGAGGAACATTGTCGAGCAGGCGGCTGTTAGGGATGTGCAAGAAGCCTGTGTTTATGATGGTACCGTCTCTCTCTCTCTCTCACTCTCTGTCTCTCGGTCTTTGCGCGTGTTTTCATTATGCTTCTTAAATGATCTGTTTGGTAATGGCGGTGAATGTTTGTTTCTGTTACAGGGTATATCTTGCCCAAGCTGTATGTGAAGATGCAGTACTGCGTGTCCTGTGCTATCCACTCCCGTGTTGTCCGGGTCCGATCTGTCAAGGACCGCAGGAACAGGGAGGCTCCTCAGCGCTTCATCAGGCGACGGGTATTTCTCTACTCAGAATTCATTGCCACTGTCCCTTTCTCGGCTATTTTTGTTCTAGTTTCTCTCAGTTAGTTAGATAGGGATATGTATGCCTTGGTGTTCATTTGATCATACTTGAATGGTAGCTTCTGCTTTAGTTTTTGGGTGTTACTTTGTCTTGTGTGCTTGTGTGTTGCAACTACTCTCCACAAGCAATTATATTGATTTGGTGCAACCCTTTCATCGCTGGAATTGATAGAAGTCATTTACTTATTGAAGAGAAAAACATCTGCTTGAAATTTGTATGGCTTAATTCTAAAAAAAATGTTCCTGTTCCTTTCATTGGCTGATTTTGGATATCTTTATGCGATCTATGTCCGTAGTCTCATGTAATTGTTTGTGGAAGTCTGTCTATCTCTTCTCTTTTGGTTTATGGAGCTATGTATGCCTTGGTTTTTTATGTTGACCTCTGCTTAAAGTTTGTCTTGCTTCGTTTGCTTCTTTGGAATCTCATTGCATGAACTACTTTTGCCGAGCACTTTGTAGTATCCACTTTAAATCTTGTGCATTTCTCATTGCGTTCCTTTGCTTGTATGATGCAGGATGACGCCCCGAAGCCTGGGCAACCTGGTCAGGCTGGACCAGGAGCTCGTCCTCCTGTTGCTGGAGCTGCTCCTCGCACATGATTGAAAGTACTGGGATCATTCTTGGTCGTATTAGATTTGTTTTCTCCATGGACACTTGCTTCGTCTGAGATTATCACCGACTCTTGTTCTCTCAATATGACTCATGCGGCTTTTGCTTTCTGCTACTGTTGGTTTAAGCTATCATTCTGCACTTCATTCTAAACTCTCTCCATGGTTGTTTTGTGCTGAAACTTTGAGCTCTTACTGAAAGGAACAGGCCGCCGGTTAGTTTGTGCTTTACATTTTACAATTGTGCTAGTTAGGACGGTATTAACTGTTCCAAATTGGCTTGAATTTGGCCGATAGAAACATGCTTGATACCCAACCTTCAGAAAACATGCTTGAATTTGGTCAAAATAGTTTCCATTTAATAGCGGTGAGCAAAAGAATAAAGAATCATAGATCCTAACCACACTGGCTTTTTAGTGGCAGACGAGAACGAGGAAGACGTAATTGTTTCCAGTTTTTTCGTTTTATGTATGGGTATTCCAGGGATATCCGATTTCATACAGAAGATGATTCGAGGTTTTGGTACTCGTTAATTAGTAATTTAGTAGTAAAATTATAAGATTCTTATATATTTCACCACACACTTAAAGGTTCTACGTTATCTTTTGTTTTTGAATGGTGTAACAAGAACTTGTACTGTTCATGGGATTGGAAAATTAAGCTCTACACTTTCTACTATATTATATTAAATCTTAGGGCACCTAAGAATAATTTTAAAAAAATAATCTATGAAGATATATTTCTAGTTTTAACTAAACAATCCATCTTGAATTTAAACTATGCCAAAAAAAAGAAAGAAAAAAACTGTAATAGAAGTAGAACATAGCCTCGCTCCAATTATCCACCTTCATCAAATTATGTAATTCGTCTTTCGTCATCAGAATTTACGGCAGCTACCCATTTAGCTGGTGGATTCCGCGTCCTGCAGGCCCATCTATACATAAAAACGGCCCGTTTGAAGCCTCACAGGCCCATTTCTCTTCTGCCTCAGCGAACTAGGAATTTCCGCCCCCTTTTACCAGACAACGGTCGGTCGGTAATAAAACTGTAAAAGCCAAAATAAAGCTCGTCGGCCTCCTTACCTATGCAACTCCGACCAACCCACGAACTCCATTGCTCTCTAACCATGACCATCGTTTCCGCCTGCACGCTCGTGTTGCCTGGGAAGTCGTCAGCGGAGGACGATGCGGCCGCGGACGCCATCAAGCCACGATGTCGTTTCCCGGTACTACGCTTGTTTTTATAGAGTCAGTCTGGGAAATGGTAAAGATCCTGGTTGACTTTCTTATTGACCTTTTGTTTTGGTGGCAGGAATTTCCGTGAGCTCCCAGGTTGGTTCGGTTTGTTTAGTTGATGTTCAGTATAAAGGCCGAGGTTTGTGGCTTTCTTCTCTCTCTCTCTCTCTCTCTCTCTCTCTCTCTCTCTCGCGTAGGATATTGCTTGGTTGATGATGAATTGCTTGATTCTCGGTAGGTAGGTCGAACAATGTGTTGGGAGTCACTGCCCGGGTGTCTGTTGTTCTCGTTTACTGTCCAGATGGAGGACGGCCACGTCGTGCCGCTGCTGCAGTACATTGTGTCTCTGGCTGTAGCGGAGGCCGTCAAGGATGTTTGTGACCGAGATGTGAGTGATTTGCTTAGTGTTTTTTACTAGTTGTGAATGTGGATGTAGTCACTTTGGGTGATGGCCAGTTAAATATTCATGTTCGAGTCAATAAACTCTTATAAATGGGATTAAGGGAAAGGTTACAGCCTGGTATGTGTAACATCCAGGTGGGACTTCAAACAAATCAAAACATGTAAATGCCGTCTATTCAATAAGGGAAAGGGCTTTGTGAAGAACATAAGACCTTGTTCAAGGTGGGCGCTGCTGTTCTGACTTGAGTGATTCTGGCCCTAACCAGTGATAATCTCGTATGTGGGGTTGTTGTTGTTTCAGGGTTTTCTTTATCTCGAAGTTAGAATAAAATGGCCAAATGATCTTTATTTAAACAGCCTTGAAAGTTGGAGGGATCCTTTGCACTTCAAGATACGCCTCAAAGAAGTTCAATGTTAGTGCTGGTAAATAGAAAATTGCCCCTTCGTGTTAGTTTTATGAATATCAATGCTTCTTCCAAATTGAGTGACCTGATCAATTTTAAGTTATTGACGGACTTGTGCTGGAACACTTCTTCTTGTACATTGAGTTGTTTGTATAGTAACTTTTTACCATCTCACATTCTTGTAGGTATCGGTTTAAATGTTGACAACGAGACGCCAACGACATGCTTAAATTCGGTGCTGAAAAAGTTGACTTCTCAGGCTTACCAGTTACGAAGAGAAGACATTCTGGCTGCCTTCTTCAACAAATTTGAAAAGCTTTATGAGCTTTTCATTGATCATGGTAGGTTGACGATTTACAAATAGCTTAATCAAGTGAGTGCTATCGAACTGCTAATGTAAAACTTCAAGTGGAAATTTTTACCTGGAAGTTTCATGAATAGGTTCATGACAAATGCTTCAAAAAACACCTGATTCTTCTCATAAAAAATATATCTGCATTATGGATTTTCTTTGACACCTCACTAGAAATACTATATATATGTGATGATGATATTCCCAAACGTGCTCCTTACACGTACACGCTTCTCTCTACAATGCATTTCTCAGTAGAAATCAATGCATCTTGAAGACATTAGCATAATCACAACTTGCCTTACTGCAATTATCCAGGACTGCAAACGCCTCTCAATAATGTTCAATATAACCCAAGGGGTTTGTAATGGTGAAAAAATTTACCTTAAAAAAAATGTATAATAGAAATGGATGCATTTTTTAGCAATCGGCATTGTGACTACTTCCTCTACAGCGATTCTCCAGGATTTCAAGCATTAGAGGATTTATTTTGTAAAACGTGGTTACACATGTTAGTTCACAAGTTCACATGCTCTCCATTTAACTCAGTTCTTGAATTATTTGGTTGGCCTGATTTTTATCTAAGTGGATATCTTATAATTTTTTGTTGATTTGGTTATAGTGAAATTCTGTCAAGTTTTCCTGTGGGATCTTATGGTAATACACGATGTATGTCAGACTCCCATTATTTTGCCTGTTAATTCATTGTTCATCATCCATGGAACGGAGGCGTTCTAGAAAGCTTCAACTGTGTTCGAGGTGTCGCATTGCAGTCACCAATTCATGACGATGCTATGCTGCAGATGTTAATTTTGGTGTATCTTTGTCGCATGCAGTGGTCAGAGAGTTACAATACAGGAGAAGAATGAAGACCAATTGGTCGAAAATGTGGTCACTGTTCAGGTATGCAGTGGAGAAGTCACTGGCAAAGCTAGAACTACCACTTATCTTTATGGGGCAAAGCAAGGATAACACGATATGCATGTTTTCTGATCCAAATTCTTTCATAAAATGAAAATCAATTGAGTTGTGTGATTCACAAGTGAACTATCTCTAGTCTTCTTTAACTATCTGCCTTGTTGAAAACAAAAATGGTGTCTGCCTTTAATGTTCTTCTTCTTCCCTTTGACCAATTTCTGCGAAATGGGAGCTGGGCAATGGTGCCTGCCTTCAACTCCAGCTGTGCGATTATCGGGATCCACTGAAGTAGTTTCTTTTCCAGGGGCTGACAGCATCTGCTTGCTAGTTGTTGGCGAAGACAATCAGATGCATGAGCTTCATCCTGATGGGAATAGGTAACAGACTTACAGACTTGTTATGGAGAAATAATCATTACAAAGCTTAATGTTATATATTGTAGTGGTTATAATCCTCACATGCAATCACTTGTGTTTTAGAATCACTCCATAATAACTATTCCATCTTAGAAATAATCACAATGTCATTTCCCATGTCAGTACAGCTTCGACTTCTTCAAGGGACTAGTTACAAGAAAACTTGACCGATGAACAGATCTTGCCTCATCGGATGGAGATAGCAGTTGTTCTAACCAACTACTAACGTGGTTGGCCATTTTCGTGCAACGTATTGCTTCGGCAGATGGAATCAAGCAATGTGCGAGTGCCTCGCTTGTTATATAGCACCCATTGAAGAATAAAACGGTTTCAAAGCCCTGTCCGGGCATGTCAAAGCAGATGGTGTGTTCATCAATATCTACGTTATTATTACGGCTATTTATTGGTATCCAAATCTATATTCAAGCAGTCTTTTTTAAATGTGTTCTGCCGAATAGTCTCATTTTGGTTTCTAAGACTACTAGTAAAACAAATAAACAAGGGTTAATTACCCTCAGGTCCCTGAACTATTGACGATTTTGTAATAGGATCCCTGTGTAATTTGAATAAGATATAAGGTCCCTGTGTTATAACGAAATATTACTCTCAGGTCCCCGACTTAACCTTCGCTGACATCATCAATTTTTTTTCATTTTTTTAACACTCAATTGACCAAAATACCCTTAAGCCAAAAATAAAAAAAAACCCAAAAAACAAAATAAAAATTATCTTCTTCACGGACGCTCCCCCACCAACGTCGACCAACGCCGATCGATCCACCCCACCACACCCTCGCCTCCACGTCGTCCATCCCTCGTCCTCCTCCTCGAAATTAGGAATGGGTTTCACCTCTGACCCTCACCCATTCCTCGTCCCTATTTTAAAAAGCATCGTCGAGATTAACTTCGAAGGCGGTGGCGGTTGCAACGGCGAAGGTGGTCAGTTGACACCCAAGGCGAAGGCGGCGACGGTTGCAACGACGAAGCCCAAGAGCTCGGGCCAAGGCAGATCTACCGACGATCCCTAAAACCAGGCCACGACAGCACTTCATCTCCTTGCAGAGCGGCTGGACGGAGCAAGCCAGAGGCATTGACGTGAACAAGTCGGAGCCCAAGCTCTACGGCAAGGGCAAAGTCCACGGTGCGATCAGTGGATCGGAGGTAGAGGACGAGCTGGTAGGGGTAGGCAGCGCTGGGCGGAACTAGGAGGAAGGCGAGGGCGTGGAGACCGACGGCGGTGGCAGCCTCGATCTTTCTGAGCTCACAAGCAGCCTCGGAGGAGGAGAGAGAGGAAGAAAGGAAGACGGAGCTGACGAGGCTCAAGTCGGAGTTGGTGCTACAGAAGATGGCGTCGTTTGGGGACCTTGGTTGGCGTTGGTCTACCTCACAATCGACGTTGGTGGACCGGTCGGCGTTGGTGAGGGAGCGTCCGAGAAAAAGATAATTTTTATTTTGTTTTTTGGGTTTTTTTTTAATTTTTGGCTTAAGGGTATTTTGGTCAATTTAGTGTAAAAAAACGAAAAAAATTTGATGATGTCAGCGAAGGTTAAGTCAGGGACCTGAGAGTAATATTTCGTTATAACATAGAGACCTTATATCTTATTCAAATTACACATGGATCTTATTACAAAATCGTCAATAGTACAGGGACCTGAGAGTAATTAACCCAATAAACAAACTATATAAATCAATAAATGAAAAATTCCCTTCATTTCAAGGTTAAGAAGAAATTCCCTTGTTTAATTGTGTTATAAGCAACAGCTGTAAGGATTTTGGCATGTGAAAGTGGAGAGCTAGAGTAACCCCCCCCCCCCCCCCCCCATTGGCAAATATTCACCAACTTGAATCCCTTAGTTGTGAATCGTTTTTCTTTTGGGTAGATCAAATAATGAACATGCCCTACTAAAAATTGGAATACGAACTTTATTATTCTTTATAAACTATTTAACTCAAATTTAGATTAATAATGAATATTTTAGTATTTACTAGTTCCAAAGGGCCAACCTACGTAAAGAGATCATATTTTCTCTTGAGTTTCTTTATATATTCGTCGGAAGCCTTCAAAAAGAGCAAGCGAAGGAAAGAAAGTTAACGCATGTTGCATCCCTGTCATCCCCTGGCAACGTGGTTGGGTGTCATATTTAGCTTTCTCGATCAGGTAATGGACCCAACTACAATCCCACAACACCTCACTTCGCAGCTTTTGTCTTATTCTGTCTCATCCTTCAGCGTCGCTTGCAATCATCCATAATAATTATTGATTTTTTTAAAACCACTTAGTAGTCGGACCGACTAATTTGATTATTTGAAATCTGAGAATGATAAAATTTGAAAGGTGACAATAAATATTTAATATTATTATATTTTTAAGAACTTGAATCCAAAATTTAATTAATTTAGAAAAAAATTTCATCGTCATTTGATTTTAAGTGATTGTGTTAAGAATGTTGTTCCATATCGATTAAAATATATGGGATGAATAAATTTATAATTGTTGAAAATTTACTAACTTATTAATTTAAGGTTTTGGGTTGGACATAAAAATTCTAACATTTATACAAATTATTGTTTTTGAAAAGTATCAATGGCCATAATTTGACGTTCAGATTTTTTATTATAAAAAACAACATCGCAACTAACAACTTTTTGCGTGTGCTATTGAAATTATACTCCGATGATGATAATCTCGTGTGAAACTAACGAGATTAAATGCATCAATCCACACGTTGTACTGAAATTCCTCTTTCAAACCTTCCATCTAGCGCACCACGCGTTGAAGACGGAAGAAATCGTATCATAAGAGCAAGGAATCATGTCCAATCAGAAGAATCCGCAAGTACGTAGCGTAACAGAAGCCAAAAATAAAATAAAATAAATTATAGTTTCGGTATAAAAATTGTCTAGATAAAATTAGATTTAAAATGATTCGATACATAGCTTAACTTTATAAGATTGTCTCAGTGACGAGTTGAAGGTATTACTACTCGATTAAAAAATGGAGATCGATTTGATCACAACAAAAAATAACACTTTCAAATAAAATTCTCGAGATTCTACAATAATCAACTTGTCAATATCATAACATAACTTACATAATCTAATAATACCTGGAATTTATATCAGGGCGATTAAATGACTAGAAATTATAAATGGTGGATTATTAGTGTTGGATTATATAGCACATGCACAATCAACCACTAATTAAGGCAATTAAAATGTAATTACCTCGTGGAACATGATCGTGCGAGGTCCCGGAACGTTGTAGGCGAGGTGTAGGTCGAAACCCGATCACGTACAAAACGAATCAAGGCTTAATTTCCACGAATGTCCTTGTTCATATATCTTACAAAAGTATCAGTACTAAACAAAACTTTCGTTTTCTCAGAGTGTTTCTTGTGGGTGGCTTAATACTGAGTGGGTTACCAGGGCTTTTATAGGGAAATGTCCCTGTCAAACTTAGGCCAACTCATCCCAACACCTTTGGCTTTTTACCAAATTTTACCTAACTTTTTTTTTACCTAAATTTGGTTTATTTGGAGTTGGCAATTAATATGTTTACCAACCGATTTTATGGAGTTCGCATTTTTGGGCCTAACAATCTCCCACTCATTCATTGTTGATCACAATCAACAATGGATGCAATTTGGGCCCAAAACCCAAAAATAACACTCATTCATCATTGACCACACTCGACAATGTACAGATAATGATTTACAGGATTTCGTACGACTAGCACACGTCGAGTATGTTAGCTAAATTCATAAGTACAGTCATATAGGCTAAATGAATAATAACATCTCGACTTCTCGCATATGAAAAGTGTGCTTTCACCCTAGGACTCATGTCACATTCCATTATTCATACTATGATTTCAAACAATTTTATTCGTGTCCACTATTGTACTTTTCAATACAATTGGTGCACCTGGACAACGAATCTCGAAATGTGATGAACAGAGTTCCTTCTCCCTTAACTATATTCTTTCCATAATAATTCAGTCTACTTTTCTAGTCAGCCCTGCTAGGTCGAATCTATAAGCCATAATCTTTTCATGGACTTTCCAAGCTAGCAGCACTGAATCACACTTCCAGAATACGTTTAGGATCTTAAGGGCAAAGATCGGGAACCACAGTTCTCGAAATGCGGTCTCACACCAGGGATTGTGAAATTAATAAATATTTATCCCATCCGGTGGTCGAACAACACATGAGATACTTATTCTCATGTTATGGTGTAAATTTCTTTACAAATGAACACATGTCAATTAACACCATACTAAAGTCATAGCCACAGCTTAACTCTAGGCTTCAAGGCAGAAGGTATGATAAGTTCCACTTAATTCTTATCACATGGATTACGGAAAATCTAAATATAGTAACTTATTACTACATCCTATAACTAATCTTGCTCTCATAGCAAGATGGCATTCTCGCCATAGGACATTGCACGTCTAAATATCCAACAATTGCCTCATCTCAATCAAGAATCAACATATTTGATTCCCACTGAGGTAAACACTCGTGTGAATGGGTTATTTTTCTGTCTGACATGTTATGCAAGGTGTTCTTATTGCCAAAAATAAAATTTCTTATTTATTAATAAAACTGTCATAAACCTAATGACTTCACATATTTCTCGGACACTTTTTGGGATAATGCTTTGGTCATAGGGTCTACAACTATATCTAGCATAGATATATGTTTCATACAAAACCTTTTAGAGTTTTCCAACTCTACGCTTAGTCCTGTAATGGAAACACGAATCTTTCGTAGAAGCTATAACAACTTGGTTGTTATAAAATACTCACAATAAGTATTCTGTAGTAGCATTCAAATATTTAAAAATTCCCTTGACAGTTTTTTAGTGAGCATTGCCTAAATTCTATTGATACCTACTTACAATGCATATAGCACAGCAAATATCAGGTTACATACATAATATTGCTTACACCAGGCAACTAATTGCATTGGCACAAGGAATCATTTCCATATTCCCTATTTGTTTAGCTATTTGAACACAAATCCTTGCACAAATTATGCCCTTTAACTAATAGGACATACTTTAGATTACTATGAAATACTATACTACTTTACAAACAAACGTCTCTTGTGAAGGAGACATTGTCATCTTTGAACGATTTCTCGAAATCATAACTTCGAGTATGTAATCTGTTTCACCCATGTCTATCACATCAAAGTTGGAAGAAAACCAAGCTTTGATTTTGACAAGTAGTCTTATGTCATTTATAGCCAAGAGTATATCATCAATATACAAAGTAATGATGACAAAATTCTTACCTGATTGCTTAACATATACACAATGATCTTTGTGAATCATAATAAAATCATTTTCCATGATAGTATTATGAAAATGAATATACCACCACCTAGACGATTACTCAAGGACATAGATTGAACAATTCAATTTGTAAACCTTTTGTTTGCAGCTTTTTTGGATGTAGCCCTCAGGCCGAATCAAATAGATTCCTACATCCAGTCCTTCACAGAGAAAAGCAATCTTAATTCTAGATCTATGTTAGCAACCATAGACAAAATGATCCTAATGGACGAGAATCTAACAACAGCAACAAAAGTCTCCTCATAGTCTATTCCTGCATGTTGCTTGAATCCATATATAATCACATAAGCTTTGTATCTTGGGAAAATTTGGCTAAAGTCCCTCTACTATAGTGATTCAACCATTTTAGCCCTTGTTGTTTAAAAACTACTCTTTCAATCCATATTATACAAAATAACCAAATTTTTTAGTCCCTAAAAATCAACATAATTTTTTTTATGACCATTATACCCTTCGTTTGAAAAACTAACCCAAACTCAAACCCAACTTAAATAAACCAAACCAAATCAATTAAAACCAAATCTAAATAAAATACCAAACCAAATCAATTAAAATCTAACCAATCCAAACTAACCATATCTCTTTCCTTCCTAAACCCAGCGTATTAAAAGTTTCAAACCCAAAAAATTGGTGGTGTTTGCGGCTAGCAACGTGACCAAGCTCGCACTTGCACAAGAGATCACAATGGGTATATCACCACCTCCGGACTCCAACACCAATGCAAAGACATCCACGGTCATCTTCAGAAAATGCTCTTCTACTATCGCACCTTCTAGAGCACTCTGAAGCATGGAAGAGAGCTCTTTCAGGTCCGACCCCTGTCCACGAGTTGGGGTCGCGAAAGTCGTGTAGCTTACATTGCAATTTAATCAGCCTTTGTCACTACACATCATAGCTTTCTTGCTCTCTCTTGGCCCGAATACTGACACGATGACCTTCATGTTCCCGAACTTGGCATAAGCAGACCCAGCGGCGGTGTTCACAGTACATGTTCTAAAGAATTCTAGACGGTACTACGGGAATTCCTGGCAATCAGGCTGGACCCAGTCAGCCTCAAAAATGGGCGGGCAGACCACCGAAGATAGGGATTACGTATACGGACCAGCACCCGAAGCCATTTTGCCTCTCTCTTCCTCTACTATCGTTCAAATCCCTAAAACCCTAAATTAATAAATAGAAAAATAGTAAAAAGTAAGTATCTACGGTCGGTTGGTCAGTGGGACTCCGTTGTTGTTGCGGTACCGTGAACAGTTAAGGACAATAGAAGAAGGAGAGAGAGAGGTGGTTGGTTAGTTTGGATTGGTTAGGTTTTAATTAATTTGGTTTGGTATTTTATTTAGGTTTGGTTTTAATTGATTTGGTTTGGTTTATTTGGGTTGGGTTTGAGTTTGGATTAGTTTTTCAAACGAAGGGTATAATGGTCATAAAAAAATTATGTTGATTTTTAGGGACTAAAAAGTTCGGTTATTTTGTATAATAGGGATTAAAAGAGTAGTTTTTAAACAGCAAGGGTAAAATGGTTGAATCACCATAGTAGAGGGACTTTAGCCTAATTTTCTCTTGTATCTTTCGACACTACTGTCTGAATTGCTTTTGACCTTGAGAATCCACTTATTCTTAATAGTCATACGTCCTTTATGTAGTTCAACTAGATATTAAAACTAATTATTGGTCATGGAAGATATTTCTTCCTCTATCGTATTAATCTACTCAACCTTTGATGGAGATGACAGAGCACCAAACATATGTCTGGCTCATCTTTATCCTGAATAATGGTTAGAATAACTTCACTTGGATCACCAATATTTTTCAGTAATACCAAGTACGCATTAGCCTCACTTTCAATATCAAATTGTTGGCGTGGTATGCAAGTTCTACTAGATCTACGAAATTCCTAATTCTGATAAATATCTTTCATATATTTATCGTACCCAGGAACTGTACTAATACAAGGCAAAAATTCCATACTCCTACTAGAATAGGGAACTATGAGCCTTTCAAGACTAAGACAAACTTTCTTCCGGACCTTGTTGAGATAGAAAGTCACAACTTTCTGTCTAAATTCTCCCACCCGGAAGAAGGAGTCCTAAAAGCTCTAGCTTAACTATTTCATAAAGATTAAGGTTTTCACTAACCTTTCTCAATTTGTGAAATTCATTCCCGAAAGTATGACATTATATATTCAAATTCTGTTACTTATCCGTTGTCTAGTTCACCTATGAACATGTATCCTTTAGATATCTCAAAGTACCTTATAAGGATACTTTTTCTACCTCTCGGTCCTAATTTATCGAAAGTAGAATAGACATATGATGCACACCCCTATGGCTTAAAATAGGATAAATCGGACTTCCAATCTATCCATATTTCATAAGGGATGGTAGTAATAGTCTTAGAGGGAACATAGTTAAGAACATATATGGCAGTTAGGAGCACATCTCCATATTGACAAATTTGCCTATGCCATCATAGATCTAACTATGTCAAGAAGGATTTTATTCCTTCTTTCAGCAACCCTAATCTATTGGGATGTTCAAGGAATGTACAGCTAAGTTCAATTCCTTTTATAACATAAAGTACTCTACAATTCATCATAAAGATATTCACAGCCGCGATCAGTTCGCAAAGCCTTTATCTTTCTATTATTGTGATTTTCAACAAAACTCGTATATGTCATGAAGCAACTTATACCTCTGACTTATGAGAAATCAGGTATATTAGACTATATCACAAACGATCATCAATAAAGGTGATGAAGTAGTATGCACCATGTGCTGTCCTCACATTCATTTGACCATATATGTCTAAGTAGACTAATTGAAATAGAAATTTTGCTATAGCCCTAGCATTGAAAGGTTTTCTTGTACTCTTTCCTTCCAGACAAAAAAAATGCTTTTAGGTAAGATAGACTTTTCTATTTTACCTAGTAGTCCAGCTTTAGCTGAATTATTTAAGCAATCTTGGCCCACATAGCCTAGTCTAGAATGCCACAGCATAATATCATCTTTCGACGAATTTATGCTAGTGACTAAGGAGTAACATTTACTAGGATCAATATCCATCATGAAAAAACTTTTTGATCTATATCCAAGGCTATAATAGGTATTATCTAAATACAACCTAACAATGTCGTTCTCACACGACAATAAAAAAACTTAAAGACATCAAAGTAGATACAAAAATTAGGTTCAAATAAATATCCAGAACAAATAACATATCATGTAAAAGTAGGACACGTCCACCACAAAGGTGTAATCCACAAGTGCCTTTATCCTTCACATAATCAAACAAGTTATTACCAATAAAATGGTTTTTGTTCTAGTCGATAATTGTCAATATTCAACAAATGAACCATGATCTCTAGCTATATGGTCTATTTCTCTTGAATCTATTATTCACATAAAATGCGATTCAACAAAGAGGGTAAAAGAGGATATATTAATTTCATTCACATTAGAGATTAAATGTAAATACTTATGTATCTTTCAATTTCTTGCAAAATATCTCTTCTTATGACAGTTATAATATTTCACCTAGAAATATTAAAATGCCTCTTTTCATAGATCATGAGCTATCTATTTTAGAGTCCTAAGTTTTCAGCTTTTGGATTTTAGGAACCCTTACTCTTTCCTTTCCCCCTTTTATTCCTTTTTTCGGAGCTATTTAAACTAATCAAATTCGCTTCGGAATAAGATATCGTAGGAAGAAGATGATCTTCTTCCAACTCAAGGTGTCTAGTAATATCTTCAAATGTTACTAGGTGATTGGAAATGAGTAAGATTCAGCTTCATCTGTTCCCAGCTTGGAGGCAAGGAACGGATAATAGCTTAAATCTATTGCACATTGCTAAGTACATAACCAGCCTTAGCCAGGTTACTAATTATGTTGGACAATATCCTTAAATATTTCTACATAAGAATGTCAGGATGCTTTTTAAAGGCATTTAAATCTTATTATCAAAGTACGAAGCTTTGACACAAAAAGCTTCCCGAATATCAATTTGAGGGCATCCCAAAGTTTTTTTGCATTCTCATAAACACGAAATTGCCTTTGTGGTATCATCCATCATAAAACTCAGCAATATCAAATATGCAACAAAGTTCTTATTATTCCAAATAGCATAAGCATGATAATCACACTTATGTCGTGCAGTATTGCCTATATCAGGCTATAACAAAATCATATGTACTAGCTCGAGAATCTCTTATTCTTCAAACATATACTAGATTTTCATGCTCTAGAACAAACTAACATCTCTATAGGGAAATTAAAATACAAGAACACATCAGAAATTTGATTTAGGCAATATGAACTAATTCACTATAATCTCATAACTTTAATGACACATAGTCTTTAATTAGTCTCGAAATCGAAGTAGGTCGCTAGAGTACTTTCCATTACCATTCAAGATTTAATCTCCAACTAAGTCACTAAAAGTTCATATATAGTAAACTCAAGTGGCATATGAATAAAATAAACACAATTTATTCATTCATGTAGTGCAATTGTACATAAACACGCATACAAAAACACAAGCATATAGTTGTATAATAAGTACAAAACTTATTACATAAGTAACAAGTACACAATTTGTTACCCACTTTCATACATATCTGAGGTTGTACAAACAAAAAGTACAAACAAACTCAGAAAAAGGTACACAACCTACTATACAAAAGTGTTCCCCAAAACAGAGTATGTACATGGAAATTCACTAGACAATGCAAACATAATCACACATGAAACCCTAAAAAGGGTATCCTGAAGTTTAAGTCTGAGAATCTAGATCCACACTTAGATCATTTCCATTAGACTTTGACAGGATGACATATTAGTATACAATAGGTGGACTCTCAAGGTTCACCACAGTGAACGAACTTGAGTCCGAAATCCATTTGAACAAGACCAAAAGAAACACATAAGTGTATTCCTTAGCCGAGTAATGGGTTATCCTAAAACTATTTGTCAATTTTAACACAGTAGGGGGACGTATCTCCCTTAAGAGACCTCTGTGCCTTAAATACTTCAAAAACATGACAAGAGCAACCTTATGGTTATACACTAGGGGATTCCAAAGACTACTCATGCCTTATTGGATTTTAAGGGTCGTTAGCAAGTTATAAACCATTGTTGGTCAATCCTCCCCAAAAATGTAATCACAAAAAATAGCATCTTGCATATCTTTATGCACTGCATTGAAATGTTCAACTATCACATACATGTCATCCTAGATGATCCGTGGCGATAAACGCCTCTACATTACATGTTGTCTCATAGACTTAGTGTCAATGTTCGGATAACTGCAGGTGGACATCATTATCTAGCAACTAATGCCAAATAATTTTTGGGTCAAATCACATATTTTCCAAAAATAAGATTGAAAATTAAAATTTTAATCTTTTGATGATCCATCGTGTGATTTATGCTATGTCTAGTAATTTTTGAAACATATTCTAATTTAGATCTTTTAAAACAATCACATATTTTTAAAAACCTTTAAATAATTTTAAGTTTTAATCGAATAAAACAAATTTATTTAATTAAAAATAAAATAATACCAAATTATGACTTAAAACGAATTTAAATCAAAATTTGGGATTTAATCGAATTAATACATGTCCAAAAAAGACTAATTTAAAATTCAATTAAATCAAATCAGTACCAAATTAGGATTTAAAACAAATTCAAATCAAAATTTGGGACTCAATTGAATTAAAAAATTGTCCGAAAGGACCAATTTGAATTTCAATTTACAAAAATAGTACCAAATTTGGATTTAAAGCAAATTTAAATCAAAATTTAGGACTTAATTGAATTAAAACATCCTCGAAAGGACCAGTTTGAAATACAATTTAACAAAACAGTAACAAATTTGGGCTAAAAACTAATTTTATTCAAAATTTGGAACTTAATTTAAATCAAAAAATAGTCTGGAAGGACTAATTTGAAAAATGATTTAAAACCATAGTGACCGATTTGAAAATGTCCATAGGGGTATTTAAGGTTTTCACAAAAATGTGAAATGCCCAAAATACCCTCCCCATTTCCAGCCCTTCTCCTTCTTTATTTCTCTCTCCTCGAACCAAAACCTCGCCGAGCCATCATGTCCGATAGCTCACAATTGAGTGCGTTCGACTCGCCGTGACCTTGCGGTCACGGCCGTACCACTTACGGCAGTCGTCGTGCCCTAGTGAAGGCTCGTGGTGGTCTTCTCCGTTCGAAGGTAAACAAAGCTTCAAAAGCTTCGACCTAACAATTCCGGCGACGATGACGACCAAAAATGGTATCGACATGCTCGGAAGGGTAAGAGGAACATCTAGGAATGGTTCTCCGACGTTGAAATGGCCAAATATGGCCGAAATTTGCATTCGTTTGAATCGAACGAAAATCACAATTTCAGGGTTAGGTTTTTCAATTTGGGGGTGGCAAATTACGTTTTGGTCCCAAAACTCGTGCAAAAATATCCGATCAGCCCGACATATAAAAAATCCGATTTGGTGCTCAATTGACAAAATTAGTTTGCAAATAAGCCCAAAAACAATCTGATTTAATAATAATCATTTTTAAAACAATTTTTAACTTAAATCTTTGAATTAAATCAACAAACAACATTAAGAACATGTACCAAACATGCTCTGATACTAATTGTTGGATTATATAGCATAATTAACATAAATTACACAATTAATTACATGCACAATCAACCACTAATTAAGGTAATTAAAATGTAATTACCTCGTGAAGCGTGATCGTGCAAGGTCCCAAAACATTGTAGGCGAGGTGTAGGTCGAAACCCGATCATGTACGAAACGAATCAAGGCTTAATTTCCATGAATGTCCTTGTTTGTATATCTAACAAAAGTATCAGTACTAAACTGAACTTTCGTCTTCACAGAGTGTTTCTTGTGGGTGGCTTAATACTGAGTGGTCACCAGGAATTCTTTTTAAGTCCCTATCAAACTTAGGCCAAATCATCCCATCACCTTTGGCTTTTTATCAAATTTTACCTAACTTCTTTTTACCTAAATTTGGTTTATTTGGAGTTGGCAATTAATCTTTTTACCAACCTTTGGATTTTATGGAGTTGGCATTTTTGGGCTTAACAATTAGGAACCACAATAAGGTTACATGTGTCTTAACTCTAAAAAAATTACAGACTTTATTTATTACAAGATGTACTTGACTGAATTCACAAACATGCAATCGAGCGACAATTATTGCCAAAAAAAAAAAGAACTATTCAAACAAACAAAAATTTAACTTAAAACAATTATGGTTGAAAATCAATAGGTATGCCGTATGCTATACTATAATTATTAAAAACCGACTTCTTATACAAACGTGGGCAGCACCAATCAGGCAATCACGGGCAGAGCAAATCGGTCAACATTAAAAAGTTATCCTGCGCGCTAATTATTATTCATTGTTCCATGTTTGCCAAGATTGTGGCTATAACGTTGATCTATTTTTATCATAAGTTATAGCGTTGGTCTTTGTCTGCGTCCACGATATTTTTTCTACTCCGATTCTAGATGGAGTCAATTTTTAATTTATTTCTTCACAATTTTTAAAGGAATAATTTCTTTCTTCGTCGAACGGCTTCTTACAACTTGATTGGATTTCCGTGTAGAGAACATGTCCATATTATTTTCAAGACCAAATTGCCCTCAAGTCCCTGTCCTTTGCTAAAATCACCATTTTCGTCCTTCCTGTTTCGAAAAAGATACTTTAGTCCTCCACCTTTGCTTTTTTATCACTCTTAGGTCCCTGGTTCCGGTTTCAGGCAAGTTTTCTGGTAACCAAAGACCTGAATAACGTTTTTGCCCTTACTTCAAAAGTTAAAAAAATGGGGAGGTCCCCTTCCCCCGGCGAGGTTTGGTGAGGGAGCGACGATGGAGGAGCTTCACTCTATGAACGTCGTCACTGGCGACGTCCCCAATAGGGACCCAACCACGATCGCCCCTACGTCCCGGGTCGTTGGGACCTTTATATTGGCAACGACAAAGCAAGGTCTCAAGGAGCATTAGGCAAATTGGGTCATCGTCAACGGCCAAAACCCGCATCCCAATTGGAAATTGGTCTTCTTCTTCTCTAACCTTTTGCTCCACAGTCATCTTTATCATCTC
>SOPF01027430.1:49796-81944 GCA_012979155.1 Hypericum perforatum
AAAACTTGCCCAAAACCGGAACCAGGGACCTAAGAGTGATAAAAAAGTAAAGGTGGGGGACTAAAATATCTTTTCCGAAACAGGAGGGACAAAAATGGTGATTTTAGCAAAGGACATGGACCTGAGTGCAATTTGCTCTATTTTCAATGATATACCGGGTCCGGACACGTTTCGGAGGAAGACAACGAGGAGCCCATGCACTAACGACCAAATATATTAAAACTATAATTTGATACGTTACTGATTAATTTTTATTTTTTAATAAAACAGGGCAGATAGTCGTGAAGTGTCACGCTGTAAATCACAAATATGCGTTTTAAATCAGATCTGTCAAAACCTACTTTCCCTGTTTTAAAACAAATAATGAATCTACAGGGGCAAAGTATTCAATATCTGCCACAGATATTAGCAGAAGGCATTTCCGGATCGTCCACGAAAAGATTCCTATCATTCTCAGTCGACCTACTCTGTTGGAAAAGATAAGATATAGGATAAATTCCCTTAAAAGTTTTTCGTGTATTTGAATATTACTGTTAGAACTTTTATTGTTTAAGAATATACTTTATAATCCTTTTAATTTGTTATATAATTTTTTATTGACGTTATGAGTTCATTAATTATTAAGTTATCATCAATGATACCTTTTTTTATTTTTTATTTTTATAAGTAAACACCCAAATTTAAATACCCCAATATTTATACCCAAGCCAAGATTTAAACCTTGGATCTCCTTTGAAGGAGGGAACACCTTATACCGCTAGACTACAAGCTCTTTGGTATCATCAATGGTACCTGTACCTAATTCGTTGATCATTTTTTTTATTGACGTTATGTGTTTTGATTTGTTTGTTTCTCTATGTTATTGATCTTTGAGAAGAAAAAAACAATTATATTAGAGTTAACGTGATTTAGTACACTACACACCAAAGACCAAACAACAGTAATCGTACATTCATGCAACAAAGAAAATAAACAATGATATAAATGCATCGAACAATGTACATCTTATTTTTTTGGAAAGCGAACGTACACTCTATTAGATAATCAACTTTAGTTAGGAAGTAAGTTATCTATCACATATTCGATAACAATTTTTTGTAGGAATTATTAAATAAAATCAAATTAACGAGAGACTTGAGTACACACCAGGGAGAAGGAAATAGAGGAATTGAAAGGAAGAAGAAAAGAGATTTGTGTGTGTCTTAGTTTTCTTTTTTCTCTCTCGTTAGGGTTCCTCCTCCTCACTCGTGGGCTAGTCTATAAAATTAGAGAGTAAAAATTGCGAGTGTTGCCATGACTCTAGTGAAAGTTTACTCTTTGATTTAGTTTTTGTTTCAAGGAGGAGAGAGAAAGAGTGGTTCATGTCAGTGTTAAACACCAAAACTATTTTTGATTTTGGGCGTGAAGTGTCTCATCCATGTGACACACACATACATTCTTTCTGTTGTATCTTCCACCTCTCCGATCCCAACCCGCCCGAATCGAACTGCTTCTGCCTTCATATGTCTGCCAGATCCGACCTGCTTCTTGCCTTCCACTTTCACGTCGTCGGTATCCGCGTCTCATTGACGCGGAAACTTTGACGTAAGATAAAAGGGCATCGTAGGGAACGAAATCTAAATTTTCTTGTCATAGCCATAAAGCTTGCTTGCACTTTCCACCAATACCAACATGCCTTCCGTGGTGTGGCAATGAATTATGAAAGTCAACCGTTTTCAACAAGACAGATGGTCAATCCCGATATCCATGTATTTTATGGGAGTAATAAGTAGAAAATTTGATTATGGACACATTTTTTAGAATTGACCTAGTGAAAGTATCATAACTGTTTTAAATATATTATTTAAGTTTGATCATAATTGATCAAACTAATTAATGTCAAATTATTCTATCACACCATTGATTATCTTATCAAAATACGAATCATTGGACAAATTATCGTGTGAAATTATTTTATTGTAATTGGACGAATTATTTATTATAATTTAACAAATTATTACATGATAATCAGAATATTCTATTGTACATGACAAACATACACGTGCATAACGAAATTTTGTCTTGTCCAATCTAATATGTGATTGTTTGTATTTTTTGGTGAATATTTTCTATTTTAAGTTTTGTATTGAAAGATATCCTATCAATTTTTGAGATCTGAGTTAACGTGGTCTGTTTTTTATCTTAAAAAAACTTATCTGCTTTTTAATTCTCTGTTAGTCAGAATTGAAAAAGACTTGTTTCCTTAAATATATATTTTCCAACTCCTGCCACACTCGAGTAGAAATAAGAATTACCTGATTTAATATTCTATATTGCAATTACCTTTTATGTGGAATCCCGTTATATGAAATCACTATTTTTGAACATCAACTTTAAAACAAAGAGAAAAAATAGACCAGTTTTTGGACCTCCGTCAGTTTGCGACGGTTGTTGTTAAGCCAAATTTTTTTGAATGAATAAACCATGGATTATCTATATAAAAATAATAAATGGGTAAAATCTGACGAAATAAGTTCATAATTGCGCAAACAGTCATTATTCCAGAAATATATAGAAAAACATATTACTAAATCCCTCAAAACCTGACCTTACTGTAATAGATTAGATTTCTAAAAAAAAAATCCCAATGCGGGCCAATCTGCGCAGCGTTATTCCCGTGAGGACACATGGCGATCTATTCAACCATCCACGTGTATTTGGGGAAGATGCCTCGTCACCACGATGCAGGCATCGATTCCTTCAGCAGCCACAAAAAGCATCCCTTCTCTACACCCGTCCACACCCAACCGCAGCATATATATAGACAATCCCGAAATTGCCCTTGCCAACTCCGTCTCCCTCCCACAACCAGCTCCTCCGTTTTCTCTCGAACAACTCCACCTCGGTTAGGACTCCTCTATTTTTCCCCGAATTAACAAATTATTTATTTTCTACAAACAGAATTATCAAATTATCTCTCTTTTTTTTTCAATTTCATTTTTTTTCCTTCCTCCTCTCTCTCTCCCTAGCCATTTTTTAAAAATTAATCATATAACCGTCTCCTCCATTTCCCCACTTATTCTTCTTCATTTCCTTTCCTCTTTCTACGAACCGAAGAATCCAAAAACCGCCAATCCGAGCGAACCATGCGAATAAACCGCCTCTGCGGCGTCGTATCGTAAATCTTACACATATGCATCCATTCTGCTGTATCTCCCACGTGTCCGATCCCGCCCCGCCAGAGCCGAACTGCCTCCGCCTCCAGATGTCCGCCAGATCCAACCCAACGCCCAACGGCGCCGCCGCGATCCTGTCGTTGGTGTCTGTGTCTACGTCGGCGCGGGAGCCGCAGGTCGATGTCAAGATAAACGACATCGTAGGGAACGGGATCGCCGGAGTCCTTCACAAGTGGGTAAATTACGGCAAGGGATGGAGGCCGCGGTGGTTCTCGTTGCAGGACGGCGTTCTGTCGTACTACAAGATCCACGGTCCAGATAAGATCGTGGTCAACCAGGAGACGGAGAAGGGATGCAAGGTCATTGGAGAGGAATCGGCTAAGAGGATCTCCAAACCTTTTCGGGACGGCACTAGTTCTTCCGGAAACTTCCGGCGGAAACCGGTCGGCGAAGTCCATCTCAAGGTCGGTCGGTCTAATTGCGACGACGACTTTGGAATTAAATTTTCTTTTAAAAAAAAAATTTGCTGAACTTGTTTCGGTTTGTGGAATTGAGTGTAGGTGTCATCGATAAGGGAGAGCAGATCGGACGACAAGCGGTTTTCGATAAACACGGGGACTAAGAGGCTGCACCTGAGGGCGGACACGAGGGAGGACAAGATGGCGTGGGTGGAGGC
This sequence comes from Hypericum perforatum, assembly GCA_012979155.1. Classification (NCBI taxonomy): domain Eukaryota; kingdom Viridiplantae; phylum Streptophyta; class Magnoliopsida; order Malpighiales; family Hypericaceae; genus Hypericum; species Hypericum perforatum. Next base: position 53,628 of record SOPF01027430.1, read on the forward strand.
GCTACAGGCAGTTAAGGACATGTTCCCGAGGATGTCGAACAGCGAGCTGATGGGGCCGGTGGCTGCTGTCTCCACGGAGAGGCTGAGGCAGAAGCTGCACGAAGAAGGTGTGAGGGAGAGCGTGATCCAAGATACCGAGCAGATCATGATGTCGGAATTTGCTAGCTTGCAAAATCAGATCGTCCTCCTTAAGCAAAAGCAGTGGCTTCTTATTGACACACTCCGCCACCTCGAGGTATAATTTCGAACGTTGTTCTTTCTTACGGCAAAATGGATTGAACTGATTAGGTAGCTTGAGGGATCGAAATTCAGGTGTGATTATCACTTCTTTGTTTTTATATATTTCAAATTCTTGTAGGGGGATCATTAGGTATCTATTAAATTGTACAGAGGTGCTGTAATCTGATGGTTCATAATTTCAATTGAATTACCATTCCAGTTAAGTATTAATCTTATATCTAGCTCTTTGTAGTTAATTTAATTGCAATGGCTTAGGAACCAGAAGAGGTTGAAGCTATTTAAGTGATCCTTAGATTAATTGAAGCCGATAATGTTGTTGGCTTAGTGCCACAGACTAAGCCAAACAACCAGTCTATGAAAATTTGCAATCATGAGTTGATATCCAGCACTGTTTGAGGTCCTCACTGAATACTGTATGTGAAACTAAAGTCGGTAGTGAGCATTTGAATATCATCTGTACTGGTGTTCTTTCGACTCTTCCTGTTTTGTCTGTCCAACCAAAACAACTGATTGTCGGCGCGGTCATGTTTTTCTTTTTGAATGAAGAAAGAGTTGCGCACCATAACTTTATCTTAAAGTATTCATATAATCTTCTGAAACACTGAGGAACAGAAAATGCCTCTACCTGATGATATGTGTGTGTATATATATATAGAAAGATCGAGAGAGAGAGACACACACACACACACACACACAAAATTTTTCTCACAGTGAAGGTATTGGTTTATGTGTGGTCTCTTTTTTTATGGGGCGGAAAGAATATCTTTTATGTTCAGCTGATTATGTTTTTTTAATGTTTTAGACAGACAAGGTTGACCTGGAGAACACCGTGGTTGATGAGAGCCAAAGACAGAATGACTATGGAACCACTTCAAGTTTACAGCAAGACAAGTGCAGTGGTAAGGGTCTCCACTGCTGAGAAAGTTTGCTGAATTAAGTAGTCATTACACTTTATGAAAGTGTGCAAGTATCCTGATCCAAGTAGTGAGCTTTCTTTCGGTGCATGGGAAATTTTCCAGATGTGGTCAAAAACTTTGAGTAGGAATAGGAGTAGAACATAATTTTTTTCCCAGAAAGTGTCGTGAAGGGTCTTTTTGGTTCCTGGAATTCTTCGCTGGACTGATGATAGGCATATCCATCTTTCGTGAAATATAGAAGAAATACCTAAATGCTGTAAGAAGGGCTAAACACAGTTCCCTTTCCATTTCTGGTTTTAAGCTGCAGATTATGTTTTATTTCCCTTCTGGAAAATAGCGAGAAAGGAAACAACTTTTGAAGGTGGATCTTTTCTGTGCAGATAAAGTGAAAAAAAGTAGCTCATGTTGTTTGTTTGGTTAAATCTCCCTTTGTCCGGACTTCTAACCTTTAGAAGCCTCTATAGTAAACCCTTTTAAGTGCCGTAATTTGCTAAGCTGTTGTAGTTGGTAATGATAGGTTTAAAAGATTTCTAATGGTGTAGTTCCTGATATCATGAAAGGATTCTACTGTTAAGGTTTACTTATTAATTTTTTTCTGGTTTCTAATGAGTATATCAGTTTCTTTTTCTTTTTGTATGCTTTCTAGTGTCTATATTTTTTGCATCACATCATGACTAAAGTTTATGGCTTTATCATGTTGTAATTGTTACACACACACACACTCGACATTTTAATCTCTTGGTATAGAACTCTGAATAGGACTTTCAATTCTTATTTGTTGAAGCAGACGGAAGTGCAAGTGAATCTGATTATGATAATGAAAGAAATGATGCTGCGGATGAAGAAACGGATGATGATGAGAATGCCTTCTTTGATACTCGCGACTTTCTGTCTTCGGGTTCTTTTAAAAGTAATGGGTCAGAAGTGAGAACGTCTTTTTCCACAGATGATGAGGGGTTCTATGCACCTGACTCAGAAGATGATGTTGACCCTTCCATAAAATCTGTTGGCAAAAGTTATCCACATATTAAGCGACGGAAGAAGTTACCTGATCCAGTTGAAAAAGAAAAGGGGGTCAGCCTCTGGTCCATGATTAAGGATAACATTGGGAAGGATCTTACCAAAGTTTGCCTTCCAGTTTACTTCAATGAGCCCATTTCTTCTTTACAAAAATGTTTCGAGGATTTGGAATATTCTTACCTCCTTGATAGGGCATATGAATGGGGTAGAAGGGTGAGTCTGTTTTCTTTCTGGTTGAGTTCCTCAAGTTTCCGTGTGTTTGCATTTTTTTGCTGTTATATTTTCATTTACAACGATGGAACTTGGCTGAAACAACGAGCAACTGCAGTTTTGTTTTGTCGATTTTTTTCTTATGCATAGGTTCAGTTTCTCCATTTGGTATCATGATGACTTGTCTGCCCAAAAAGCATGCATTGTGATTCCCTTGGATCTGTGGTTGAGATGCTTTTTCTTGTTAAGTAGTAACACATATGCATGTCCTGCATCATATATTATGAACCTCTGGTGTCCTGTTTGAACACTCTAGTTGCAACTGTTCTGCAGGGTAATAGCCTTATGCGGATTCTCAATGTGGCTGCTTTTGCTGTCTCCGGGTACGCTTCTACCGATGGAAGGATATGCAAGCCATTCAATCCATTGTTGGGTGAAACGTACGAGGCTGACTATCCAGATAAAGGTCTCCGTTTTTTCTCAGAGAAAGTAAGTTTTGTTACGTGGTTGTCATTATCCTCTTTCTCTTTATTTCTCTTTACCTATTCGCATGTAAGCAGGCATTTTGTAAGGGTCTCGGATTAGGACAGATAATAGACTAGGAGTTCAATATTTCAATTGTTGCGTGAACGGTTCCTTATCTTGGTGATGATGTGTCAAATGAGCCTGTTGCTTGTTGACTTGTATGTTAGCAAGAGCAGAACTTGGCAACAGTTTGTTAGATAGATACTTTTAGATATTGTGGCATTGTGTGTGAAGTACAAAGTGGTGCTGCAAGTCATTATTGTCTTTCCTTCTCTGTGATAATTTCATCTAGTCTGCATGGGCGAAGCGATAGAGCTTGTGATGCAATGAGCTGAAGTGGGAGTCTAAGATTGTTTATTTATGTTCCCTCTCATAGAATTGAATTACTCCTTTGAAGCTAAGGCACGCAACAATTAGTGTGAGCTGTGCCTGCTTCCATCAGTGGGCAGATTTCTGCATTTTTCACACAAAAAACCCATGGTTAAGGTCCCTGAACTGTTTTATACGGGCAACCTTTTGGTCAGGTTAGTCATCACCCGATGGTTGTTGCCTGCCACTGTGAGGGTACAGGATGGAAGTTTTGGGCGGATAGCAATCTAAAGAGCAAATTTTGGGGTCGATCCATTCAACTTGATCCAGTTGGTGTTTTGACATTAGAATTTGACGATGGGGAAGTTTTTCAATGGAACAAGGTACTAATCTGACTTTTGTCATTTTAGTTTTCAATTAAGCTCCATTTGAAACCAGATTGTTGTATCAGGTGACAACTTCAATATACAATCTTATATTGGGGAAATTATATTGTGATCACTACGGTACGATGCGTATAGGAGGAAATCGTGAGTATTCCTGCAAGTTGAAGTTTAAGGAGCAGTCTATCATTGACAGAAACCCCCACCAGGTGAAGCAAGTTGTTCCTAAGGATGTCATTCCTCTGAAGTTTTAGGGTTTTTGTTTTAATTGTTTTTAAAGTTCCCGTATATTGGTTCCTCTACAGGTCCAAGGAATTGTTCAAGATAGTAAGGGCAAGACGATGGCTACTCTTTTTGGGAAATGGGATGAAAGCATGCGTTATGTCCACGGTGACCTTTCTGGGAAAGGGAAGGGATTTGACTTAAACGAAGCTGGTCTCCTCTGGACAAAAACTAAACCTCCCCAATTTCCAACCAGATACAATTTGACGCGCTTCGCAATTACCTCAAATGAGCTAACCCCAGGACTAAAGGTGATTTTCTTGATTTTACCAATTCACATAACTGAAAGAAACTTGAGCGAGTTCACAAAGATAAGCATGTTGATTGTCACCAAGATAAGTAAGTTAATTGGTATCAACTCGATAATGTTAGCTGCTGGGCAATCAACTGATTCGCTTGGCTTTACTCTCCATTGAGCTTCGTAGCTGATTGGGTTTTCGCAATCTTCAGGAAAAGCTGCCACCGACTGATTCAAGGCTCAGACCTGACCAAAGGTACTTGGAAAATGGTGAATACGAAATGGCAAATGCAGAGAAGTTGCGGCTAGAGCAGCGGCAACGCCAAGTAAGATCCAAATTCTCTCTTTGCTGTTAACAGTTTACGATGGTCCTAAATAAACTGTATGTACGCATGATCAGACAATCTGGGCTGCGGCAATATTCGAGCCATTTGGGTATCTTTTTTGTAGTAGTTGATATGATCTCATTTCCGCTCTTGCTCAGGCACGGAAGATGCAAGAAAGTGGTTGGAAACCACGATGGTTTGCCAAGGAGAAAGGGAGTGATGCATACAGCTATATCGGAGGGTACTGGGAAGCCAGAGAATGTGGTAACTGGGAGTCCTGCCCTAATATATTTGGCCAAATCCACACCGATCAGACGTTAGAATAATCTCTTCACCAATCTATCCTAATGTATTCTTGGATGGGGGATGCAACGACGAGCTGCGGCGCATAAGTTAAACCGCAGGACAACCTGCGAGAGCAGAAGCAGGTTCGATGGAATTCCTCATTTGCCTCTCGGGCCACTAGTCTCTATTTTCTTTCATACAATGTATATAGGCAAGAGCGTTTCTCAATTCCTGAAGAGGAAAAAAGAAAAAGAAAGAGCTGTCCCTAATTCTTTTTAAAAAAAAATTCTGGATAGATGTATTGGAGCGCTGATTCTTTATAATGAATTACATAGTTTTTCACAAAAAAAAAAAATTACATAGTTACCGAGTTGTGTATTTCTTCCAATAGCTACCCTGCGGATTGGCTAGCGAACTTCATCGTTGACAAATTTTAGAACAACGTTTTGCAATTAATATTAATTTGTAATTCCGTGAAATTTTAAAGATGATAAATCTCACTGACAAATATTTAACGACATGATATTTTCTTTATTGTATTAAATCAATACAATATTTTCATCAATTGATTTAAGTATTTGTTGATAATTTTTTTAAGAAGTTTAATCTCTTGCCGTCTTGCTAGTTTTGTTTGTGAGGGTTTTTTTTATGGTGCTACTGTTCATAACAAATTGCCAAAATAGTACCCCGAATGACAAAATTTCAAGATTGGTGTCCAGCGTGGACTGAATCGTAATTTTTTCAGGTATTGAACCAGTACCCGAGATTTTATACCGGGTATTGCTTTTTTTTTTGCGATTTCAAAAACTGGGCCAAAATCCCAGGTACTGGCTCGATCGGTACAAAATACCGGATATCGGACCAATTCCCAGGATTTTGGACCGAGTACTGGGTGACTTGCTATAAAACCCAATCCGATGCAAAATCCCGACATTCCGAACCCACACCCCAAAATTCCGCCCCCACCCGATCCTACCCGACCCCGCCCGCCTCGGCCCACCCCCGACAAGCCCTGGCCCAGCCGAGCCTAGCCCCGACCCAGCCTGCACTCACCTCCGTCGTCGAGCACGGTCAACTTTCATAGGTTATATTCGAATTTCATTGCTTTTAGATTTGAATTGGTTATTGAATTTAGATTTGAATTAGAATAGAATGTAGATTTGGTTTTTGAATGTAATTGATTATTGGAATTGGTTATTGAATTTGATTGACATTCGAATGTGTATTTAAATGGTTGAATGTTTGAATGTGGATTTGAATGTTTGAATGTGGGTTTGAATGTTTGAATGTGGGTTTGTGATTTTAAATGTGGATTTGAATGTTTGAATGTGGGTTTGTGATTTTAAATGTGGATTTGAATATTTGAATGTGGATTTGAATGTTTGAATGTGGGTTTGAATGTTTGAATGTGGGTTTGTGATTTAAAATGTGGGTTTGAATGTTTGAATGTGGGTTTGAATGTTTGAATGTGGATTTCAATGTGGGTTTGTGATTTTAAATGTGAATTTGAATGTTTGAATGTGGATTTGAATGTTGATTTGAATATGAATTTAAATGTTTGAATATGAATATGGATTTGAAAGTTTGACTATGAATTTTAATGTTTGACTATGAACCCTGAATGTTTGAATATGAATTTGTATTTGAAAGTTTGACTATGAATTTCAATGTTTGACTATGAACCCTGAATGTTTGAACGTGTATATGTTTTCTTGAACGTAGACATTAGTAATGGTAGCACAGCAGCATGGAGACATTTTGGGTGATGGTGGTCCTGCCGAGGAGCATTTGGAATGCTTAGCTTCCAGGTGGCGCAGGTGATTATGATCTGGATGGCGCGCTGAAGCTGTATAGACAGGCTTGGAAGCAGTAGCTAGTGGTGAACGATGCGTTTAGACGTTATATGAAGATGGCATGCTTTTGGGACGTATGGTGCATCGGTCATATCCCGGTCGAGGCAGCGATTATTACAGCTTTGGTGGAGCGATGGCGACCAAAGATGCATACCTTCTACCTGCCGGTAGGAGAGATGACGATCATGCTGCAGGACGTCATTATTCTGTACACTCCCCATTAACGGCATGCCAGTGATGGGATATCAGATGCCGACTGATTGGTCGAAGATGTGTATGTAGTACTTCGGTAGGAATCCGAAGGAGGAAGATGACATTACGGTCGGCAACATGATCAAGCTGAAGTGATTCGAGGAGCAGTACAATCCGGCTAATCTAGTAGAGGATGTAGACGACGAGATAGTTCGTTATTATGTTCGGGCGAGCATAATGCGAGTCATAGGCTCCATCCTATTTTTGGAGATGAGCGATACATGGGTCAATATCTGTTGGTTGCCGATGTACATTCCCACCTCTCCCCCTGCGCTGTGATCCCCTAGTCAATACTTCAAATTCACCAACTTGATTATTGGTTATGTTAACGATATGTCTTTGCGCTTTCTTCTCCCATTTTTCCAACTTAGTATGGAGCTTCTTACTCAATGTTATCTGTCCAGGAACACACTCCTCGATACAATTAGTTGTTCTCTCATGGAAATATTTGGTACATTGCGCAAAAATCTCTACAACCAATGCAGTCACCGAAAGCTGTCGAGCTCTTTTGAATACTTTGTTCACACACTCAGCAATGTTTGTCGTTATGTTTCCCCATCGACGTCCACCATCCAAAGCTAAACTCCATTTTGGTACATCTTGGTCAACCATCCACTTATAGACCGCTTCATCAACCTGCTGGATTTGGGTTAAATACCCATATAACTTCGTCGGCTGGGCTTGATACCCTGCAATATTACGTTTAATTTTACTTTATGTCAGAATACCATTTTATAATTAAAGTATAAGGTATTTGAGATAGGATATTAATACCTGCAATCTTCATCACATTCTTCATTGCAGGGTTGTTGAAATTTCTGTTTAGGTTGCTGGCAATGTGTCTTAGGCAAAATCGATGTGCAACACCCATATGTGATCCCCAGCCATGTACATTAGTCATTGCTCTTAATAAACCCTGGTGTTGATCAGAGATAACACATATGACGTGCCGATCAGTGACGTGTAACTTGATTTGATGCATAAACCATGTCCAACTATCAACGTTCTCGCTTTCAACAATAGCAAATGCTATTGGAACTATGACAGTATTACCATCAACAATAGTAGCGATCAACAAGTGATGCTTATATTTCCTGTACAAAAAAGTGCCATCAACTAGAAGAATAGGCATGCAGTGCTTAAAAGCTTCAATGCAAGGCCCGAAAGCCCAAAAAACTCAATGGAACATCTTCACGCCAGGTTCAAACTCTCCTGTGTAGTGATATCCCGGTCTACTATGGAGATACTCCCATTGAACAACAGTTCCAGGATTAGTTGCCTGACATGCATCAAACCATTTCAGTAATCAACAATAAGATTCTTCCCAACTTCCCCATAATAACTGAAAAGCCTTATCTCTTGCCCGCCAAGTCTTTTCGTACGAAGACATATAAGTCAGGCGACCAAATAGCTCATTCCGCAAAGACTTGATAGACACATCTGGTTCATCTGCTACTCTGTGTGTAATCATTTGAGCCATGTAATGCGATGAAAGGTGACAATGATCTTGGTTAGGTCAAAGGTGACCACATGTATGGGGGTGGATGTATTTCACAATTTTCCAAAAATTAAATAGTTTATCTCTTCAATCCTATGACACACGTATCTTCTAGTTGCATTAATCTTGTACTTTTTTTTACATTCAACACTATAAGTACTAGGCTTTAATTCCCGAACAACGTACTCTCGACCCTCAGCCATTAAGTAGGCCTTTATTTCTCGCATAGTTTCCTCTTTCATTTTCCACAAGCTCCCTTCCTTCAAAAGCCTACAACAGTTGTTGGAATAATCGACGTTTCCCCATTCATCAGCAAATACAGTCATGGGTGCTGAGAGACCCTGACTAATGGGAAGCTGTGCATAATAGATTGATTCTGCTTCTTGCTCTAGCTGAAACCCCCTTCTTCTTCTTCTTCTTCTTCTTCTTCTTCTTCACTTTCCTCATCGTTATCGTCTTCTTCCTCGTCTAATTCTTCTTCTATCTACTCCTCTTCTTCTTCGCTATAATCCGAGTCGAAGCTCGTGTGTGCATATGGAGTAGATGGGTTCAAACCCATATCAACTTCTTCGTCCGCTTCCTTTTCTTCTACTGGATTCTCGGCCCGTGCTTCACATATGCTACCATTTTTGATAACTAGCTGGTCTGAACCATTTTTGACCGAACCCTTCCCTCGGGCGGGCCTAGCTCGATAGTTTACGGGCGGCCTCTACCCTCGGGCGGGCCCAAACTCGACGGTTACAGGTGGGCCAAGCTTGACAGTTTTGGGCAGACCAAGCTCGACGGTTACGGGCGAGCCAAGCTCAATAGTTTCAGGTAGGCCAAGCTCAACAGTTACGGGCGGGCCAAGCTCGATAGTTTTGGGCGGGCCAAGCTCGATGGGTTAGGGGCGGGCCCTACCTACATAACCACTCGTATAAGAAAATATCAATTTAGTACTTGATATTTTCCAAGATGTACATTATGGGCTAATCGTGGAAACCAGGTTACGATCCGTTAGAACGTGATTGTAACTCGGTCGGCGATTCATGATTACCGATCAAGACCAATGGACATAGAGACTTGTGACGTACTAGCTTCAACAAGTAAGTACGGTTTAACTAATGTCATTTAATTAAACAGGATTCGTTAGTAATTAAATGATAATTATGGCCCGATCTCCTAACAATTGGTATTAGAGCATGGTTATTACCGTGTTTTGAAAATTAAATGATATTTTAGATCGAATAATTTGTTGTTGTGATTTAAATATCATTTGAATTGTAATTTAATTTCAATGTTGGTACTTAATTGATATTCGATTTATTACTTGATGTATTAAATTGAAATTTGTCCATCTGAGTGGACTTAATTCGCGGACGTGCGAAATCATAAAGTACCAAATTGAAATTTTCCCATCACGTGGCTCCTGTAGTAAGGACCTACGTGTAATTTCGGGAAAGGACCTAGGATCAACTTGAAATTTTGCAATTCCAATTGATCCCAGAGAACCCTCAATGGGCAATTTTCGCCCAAATTTTCCGATCTCAATTCTGGCCAAGTACGATGTTTTTAACGTCGATAGTCAACCTCAATCGACTCCATGGACCATCCCGAACATATAGATACCGACCATGCACCTCGTCGTTGCCAGAAACGACAGATCCGAGCACTGGTAGCTCGGAGCTCCAATGGAGGGTAATCTCCTCCGCGAAGCTGGGTGGGGGTACGACGGCCCGTACACCACCTACCAGTCACGACGAGTCGATCCCGACCGTTGACGTCAGACAACTCACCGCCGTTTACTCGCAGTCGTAGGAGGCAGTTTGATGGTGGTTTGTCGAGGAGAGAGGATTCGAGAGAGGAGAGAGAAAGTTGGGGAGAGAGAAAGCCCCTAATTTTCTGAGAGGGGTATTTTTATAATTTTGCGATTTTTTGCAAAAATCTTAAATAGCCGATTGGTTTTTTGTAAATCAATCATTGTATTTTTAATTGAAATACAAATTGATCCTTAAGGATTAATTTTGTATTCAATTAAGTCCTGAATTTGATTTATTTTGACTTTGAAGTCAAAATTGAGTCAAATTTAGGAGAAATTTTGTATTTTATTTGGATAAATTAGTTTTGTTCAATTAAATTCCAAAATTTGACTAGAAAAATCTAATTTTTCAAATAGGTTGATTAAAAATTAGTTATTTTTTAAAACCTATAAAATTTTTGGAATATGTTCCAAAAAATTACTAGACATAGTATAAATCATACGATGAGTCATCGGAAGATTGAAAATTCAATTTTCAATCTTATTTTTGGGAAATATGTTATTTGACCTAAAAATTATCTTGCATTAGTTGCTAGATAACGATGTCTACCTGGAGTTATCTGAACATTAACATTGAGTCTCTGAGACAATGTGTAATGTAAAGGCATTTATTGCCACGGATACCCAAAGATAATATATACATGCTAGTTGAACACGTCAATACAGTGCATATGCAAGATGCCATTTGTTTTGGTAATTACATTTTTCGGGGAGGATTGACTAGCAATGTTTCGTAACTTGCTGACAATCCTTAAAATCCAATAAAGCATAAGTAGTCTTTGGAATCCCCTAGTGTACAACCATAAGATTTCTCTTGTTGTGCTTTTGAAGCATTAGGGCACAAATGCCTCTTAAGGGAGATGTGTCCCCCTACTGTGTTGAAGTTGAGAAGCAGTTTTAAGATAACCTGCTATTTGGCTAAGGATTACAATTATGTGTTTCCTTTGGTCTTGTTCAAATGGATTTGGACTCAACTACGTTCACTGTGGTGAACCTTTGGGAGTACAACCATTGTATGTTAATATGTCATCCTGTTAAAGTCTAATGAAACTAATCCATAGATGAATGTAGATTTCAGACTTGAACTCCAGGACATCCTTCTAGGGTTTAATGTGTGATTAATTTTGCTGTCATGTCTAGTATTTTCCTCTTGTACATGTGATGTTTTAGGAGATCATCCTTTTGTACAATAGGTTGTGTACCTTTATCTGAGTATGTTTGTACTTTTGTTTGTACAATCTCAGATATGTAAGAAAGTTTGTTATGTGAATAAACAAAATGTGTTTGTTTATTTGCATCCACTTGAGTTTACTAGATATGTACTTTGAATGACCTTGGTTTGAGATTAACTCTTAAATGGTAATGGGAAACACGCTAGCGACTCACTTCGATTTTGAGACTAATCAAAGACTCTGTGTCATTGAAGTTATGAATATTTAGTAAACTGGTTCATATTGCCTAAATCAAATTTCTGATGTGTTCTTGTATTTTAAATTCCCTATAGAGATGTTAGTTTCTTCTAGAGCATGAAAATTTAGTACATGTTTGAAGAACAAGAGGTTCTTGAGCTAGTACATGTGATTATGTTAGAGCCTAATGAAGGCAACACTGCACAACATAAGCGTGATTATCATGCCTATGCTATTTGGAATAGAAAGAACTCTGTTGCACATTTGATATTGCTGAGTTTTATGATGGATGATATCACAAGGTAATTTTGTATTTATGAGAATGCGAAAGAACTTTGGGATGCCCCTCAAATTGATATTCAGGAAGCTTTTTGTGTCAAAGATTTGTTCTTTGACAATAAGGATTAGTACCTTTAAAAAAGTGTCTCGATGTTCTTATGTAGAAATATTTGAGGATAATGTCCAACATAATTAGTGATCTGGCTGAGGCTAATTATGTTCTCAATAGTAAGCAACAAATTCAAGCTGTCATCTATTTCTTGCCTCCAAGCTAGGAACAGATGAAACTGAATAACGTTGTTTGGTTGTATTTGATTGCTATTTTGGTAGATGTTGAGATGAGGATCCATACGGCAAAGATGCAGGAGAGTGATGTCAAAAAGGGTGTTGTGGATGCATTAGAATGTGTTTCGGAGGAGGACGTTCCTGAGGCCATTACGAATGCTATTGCTAGTATTGAACAGTCTGCTCATGAAGTAGGTGCTTTACCTGTTTCGCTTAAGACTGAAATTCAAGCTACGACAGAGTCCAGAGGCAAAGGAAGATGTGTGGTACTAACGAGATCAAGCTCGAGGTCTCGAAAACCCACATACAAAGTGTTTGCTCTGATGCGAAGACCCGGGCATAAGATTAAGATAGCTTCTCCTGCTCGAGCTTTGGAGAAGGCAAGCCCTGAGCCCTCGGATGTAAATGATGCTCGGCTAGAGGAGCAAGCTGTCGAGGCATGGGATTTGGCGCAAAGACTCGGATGCTTTTGGGAGGGCGATTCCTCTGAGATCATCCAACAGTTTAAGGAGGCGACACGTGGTTCATTTTGATCTATCTTTTGGCAGTGTGGGCTGGGTCGCATTGGGCTTTAGGCGTTGCTTAGATGTAGTGCGCTTGTGCACCTTTGGTGTAATATTTAGGCGTTTTGGTCTTTCGACACTTTTGGTGTGACTTAGGCGTTTGTCTTTCACGCTTTTGCTGTAGTGCACTTTGTGCACCTTTGGTGTAATTTCTTTGGTGGGTAATAAAATCTTTTACTTATAAAAAAAAATCCGCTCTGATGACTACTGGTAAGACTGTCTATTTCAGATTCACATGGCATTAGTAACCTCAAGCGATTTATCGGATTTGCTTATTGCAGCAACGTCGATGAAGAACAAAGGTTCAGACAAACAGTTCGGATACAGATCAGGGCAAATCAAACCAACAAAGGCAGTGCACCCTGGACTTATCTATGACATTACATTGGACTCCTACATTAGTTTCCTGTGCAGTGAAGGTTACAACGGAACCACCCTCCGTCTACTAATCGGTGGCACGAAGAAGTACAACTGCTCGGATTTCAAGCCTGCTCGGATTTCAAGCCTGCTCGGGAAACCGATGGCCTCAACTACCCTTCAATGCACCAACACCTCGTGACGCCATCATCCAAAATCTCCGCGGTTTTCTATAGGACTGTCACTCATTTAGGGTACGGGAAATCGACCTACGAGGCAAAAATTTTCGCCCCGAAAGGTCTAACCATCACAATAAATCCTAGTGTCCTGGAGTTTGATAAGGAATATCAGATAAAAAGTTTCAAGGTTGTCGTAACGGGTCCGCCAATGGCAAATGGGACACAGATCCTGTCGGGTGCAATCAAGTGGCGGGACTCGAATCATACGGTGACGAGTCCTATTCTGATATACCAACAACTACCAATGTGAAGCCTGAGTTAGGTTCGGCCTTCCACTTGGGGGATAGATAGATTCTATTTTGCTTACCTTTCCTCAATTCTTTTTTTGGTTCTTATAAACTAGGGCACTTTTTTCTCCTGTTTCCCATTAACTAACATTGTTGTCAGTTCCATATATTTAGACTCGAGTTATTAAAAATATATTAATATTAAATATTTGTTAAAACAATTATACCATATTCAAATATCTCCTCTGATTCAAATATAGATTAATCCAAATCGGTCTCATTATCTTCATTTCTTAAATCATTTATGTACGGACATGCTTAATCCCTTCTTATATCAGTATATTACCGATGACAAATGCCCAAATAACTAAAACGAAGTACACACTCATGGACAACGAAAAAATGACAAAGGAGGCATGGAATTTAGTGACTATAGCTGGATTCGCTCTCCAAATCAACCATTGTTAGGTTAAAACTATTTAATTGGTGATCTATTATATATATTAGGTGTGGTTTAGGGTTTTCAATGTTAACACAATATACTGTTTACAAAAGTAACCGAAGACATGTCCACATATACTAATTCATTCTATTCCGTAACTCAACTTCGTACTTATATGAAGAAATTTTACACTAGCACATATATAGACTACACATATTCTAATAAAATCACATCTGTTCATAAAAGCTAATTCTTCTATGAAATCATAGGACCGTAGTTTTTTTTTACTATGATATTTTATTTTTTCTTATCCTGGGAATCATGTAATATTTCAGGTGATAACTAATTTCAAAATCGAATACTATTAAGCTCGATAGTAAGGTATAATTTTGAACTTGCAGCAGATTGTAACAATGAGTAAGTACAAGATTGTCGTCCCCCAGAGACTGAGTTTCTAAGATCAGATTATGAAGTTTGGTTTATTACACAAATAATCTAAAGTCAAAACAAACTAAAGGTTTATCTAGTAAACAAACAAGTTTAAACAACTTAGAACACTAAAATGAGTAAGGTAACTTAAAAACTAACATAACCAAATGATTCAGGGGGTATATTGTGTACGTGATATGGTCCGAGTATTTCTAAAGCAACCAATTTACACTTTCACGCTAGATATGTCTAAATCGATCCTTAGCTAAGCTTAGAATGGCTAGATATGTACTTTCGCTCCCACTAACCATCTAATCTAGCTAAGCACCAACTATTTGCATAACTCAGTAAATAATAAGCAACCATGGAAGATATCTCTTTAAACAAAGCAACCTATCATCAAACTAACCTCTCCATCAAACCTATCTCCTTTCGATCTCAAGATTTAACTAAGTACAAAGGCTTGGTGATCAAGCAAGTCAAAGCATGGCAATAGGCATGTTAATAAGAACATATTCCTAAGCATTTTCATCCCTCAAAACTATGGCTACATGTATGGTTTTAAAGCACCAAACTCACTAAGAATAGTACTCACACATGCTTGATATGAACATCAAAAATATAAATAAGAATAACATATATATTAATTAACAAAGAAAAGAGTAAAAAGGAAAAAGACTTATCAAAGTCTCCAAGCTTCCCCCCCCCCCTTTTTCAACTCATCCCAGAGAAAGTAGGTCTGGTTTTTTTGGTCTAATATTTTTACACCTCTTAGACTTAGAAAGAAAGATAGTATTTATCCTAAGCCAAATACTAAAATAGTTAAAAAAATATCTAATTAAAAATATTGTAAGCTAAATATCTAAAAACTCTCGCTAAAACATCATCACGAACATTAAATGCCTGAAACTTTATCTCCCATCAGTTTGAAGCTCCACTCAACCATTTGCATTCTATCAGTCTATACCTGGCATACGCCAAGTGCCACTAGCATGCGCCAGCCTTTGTATTTCCTCCCTCTTTGTGTGCGCCTGGTTGTCTCCATGCATGGTCGTTCACGTACACAGGTCCTTGGCGTACGCCATGTCCCTTGGCGTGTGCCAGCTACCCGTACTTTGCACTCCTTGCCTTTACAACTTCCCTCTTTTCCTTGCCTTCGCATGTCCGCTTAAATATGCTCCTAAAAACAAGCAAACTCAATAAAAAATGATAGACTCTACAAAAATATACAATGAATGAAAACTAACACTACGACAACTAAAATGCAAATAAATCAACCTAAAACACTAAGAACAATCTGCTAAAAGGACATGAATAATGAGTGTTTTTCTCTTATAAGGGGCCTTCCCTTATCTGGTGTTCTTCTATCACCAGATCTTAACACCTTGCCTTTTTCAAGGTCTAAGATGTCATCTTGGACTTGTCGGACTTGCTTGATGGCCAGGTTATGTCATACCACATGCAAGGTCAGAAGAGCCTCTTGTTCGTGGAGTTGAGCTTTGTAGTCTTTCAGCAATCTTTTAAGGTCTTTTGTGATCTGCCTATGTGCTTGGACCTTCCTCTCCAGATGTCATTTTTGAGTCTTTTTGAGAATTTTTGGTAAGAATGGCTCTAGCAAGGGTCTCTTTTCTTCTAGCCAGTTGAAGATACCTTGCCTCGTGCTTATGCCCTCCTGGAGGTCAATCTTGACATAGGAGTGAGACCTCCATCTACCTTTTATAGGGTGCCAAAGAGATTTTAGGCGCCTACTCTTCTCTCTGGGTATCTTTTTTAGATCTTTAACAACCTTTTACCCCTAAGTTCAAACGAAGATCTTTTCTCTCCTAGTCGACCGAAGATACTTTGCCTTGTATTCGTGCCTTCTTGAAGGTTGACCTTAATGTGAGGGTGAGGCCTATATCCTTTTTGTGTAGGGTGTCTAAGTGACTTTGGGTGCCCATTCTACCCCAGGTGTCTTCTCCATATCTTCTACCATCTCTTGCACCCTATGTTTGGACAAAGGTCTTTTTTCTCCTAGTCGACCAAAGACACTTTGCCTAGCATTCATGCCTTCTCAAAGGTTGACCTTAACATAAGGGTGAGACCTCTATCTACCCTCTATAAGATGTCTGAGTGACTTGGAGTGACTCTTCTACCCCTCGGACGTCTCTTTTACGCCTTTAGGAGCCTCTTGCAACCTTTTTGAACCTCTAGAAGTACACTTCTCTTCAAACACCTCCCTTAAATCCTTTGGTTGACCTTTTCTGAGGATGTCTCTCGTAACTCTCCTTGTCTAAAGAGATTCTCATAGGTCTTCTTAGGATGGCCTACTTTGACCTTGCTTATCAGCTTCCTTGTCCTTTTCTAGGCTCATCATTACAATTAGAGCCATATATGAGGCTGTCCATGGTGTTTTATTATGTTTTTTATCTTCTTGGGTAGCTATAGTCATCATTTGCTAGATAAGCAGGGCAAATATCACCTTATATGTTTCTTCACGTTGTTCTATCATTTACCTTATGTGGACTAGAGCATCTAGTCTTTTTGAGGTAAAATTAGACAATTCTCAAGGAGAGGTTGTATTGGTTGACTCTTTTGAGGAAGTTATATGGTCTGCCTTCTTGTAAAGGGCCATATTGAAAGTGATGTGCCTTCCTATGCCCATTTGAGCACTAGAAGATATGGCTGGCTCCATTGGAGATACCATATTGGTTGGGTTCCTCGGCTCTTTTGGAAAAGTCGCCTTAGTCGTATTCTTCTTAATAGGGTGTTGAGAAGAGGATGGTATGTTGTTCTTGGTCATCTTGTTGGAACAAGTTTGCCTCCTTCTCAAGACGCCTCCAAGTTCCACCGAGCATGCCAAAAAATTATTATGGAAAAAAAGTAACAAGGTGTCAAGGATGATCTCTTGACAGCTTAGATGCTCGCCTTAAGGTTGGCTTCAACAAAAACAAATGATCAAACAACCACCACTATCTAACCGAGCTAAGCTCCTCTAACCAAGTTCTACTACCTGGCCCCCTAACCAAGCACTAATGCCTGGCTTAAGAACTACAAATAAAAGCTATGAGCTTGATAAAAGATTTATCTGGTTGATGTTGGATGATCCCTTCTACCCTCCTCGAGCGTCCCTTATATAGGCGAAGGTCTTCATCTTCTCTTTGCATCCGAACTCCATCTTCTGCTTATGCTCGGACTCTCCTAATGCCTATCTTCGGGGATGCTTATCCTTATCTTATATCGTTACCACCCTTATCGCCTAATTTATCTAGCTTATCTCTTCCTATTAATTCAGAGCCTGAGTTTATCTCCTTTGACTGTGTGCAATCTCATAGCCCTTCCAGCATCTTACCTAACTCTTTGCACCTTCTTGAAGCAAGTAGACTCTTTTATTCTCCTAAGGCAATAATCTCTTGGCACTTCTCTCAGACAAGGTAGACTTTTGTATCCTCTTGAGGTGAAGTAAGCTCTTCGTACCCCTTTAAGGCAAGATAGTCTCTTTAAGGCTAAGTAAGCTATTTATGCCTTATTAAGAGTCTTTACACTTTTCTAAGGTAAAATAAGGCTCTAGCACCTCCCTTAGGTAAAATAAGCTCTCAACACCTTCTTTGGGCAAGGTAAGCTATTTTTACTTCCCTAGACAAAGTAAGCCTTTAACACCTCACCCAGGGGACATAAGCCTCTAACACCTCCCTTAGGCAAGGCAAGCTCTTAACACCTCCTCTAGGCAAAGTATGCTCTTCACACCCTCCTTAGGCGAGGTAAGCTCTATACAACCCTCTTAGGTAAGGTAGACTCTTTGTACCTCTCTTAGGTAAGGTAGCTTCTTTGCACTTCTCTTAGGTAAGGTAGTCTTTTTGTACCTCTCTTAGATAAGGTAGCTTCTTTGTACTCCTGTAGGCAAGGCAAGCTCTTAAGACCTCCCTCAGGCGAGGTAGCCTCTTTGCACTCTCCTTAAGCGAGGTAGGCCTTTTGCACCCTACTTAAGCGAGGTAGGCCTTTTGCACCCTCCTGATATGAGTGAAAGAAGTGATTTTTGTACCTCTCTAAGGTAAGGCGGTCTCTTGATGCCTCTTTAAGGTAAGTAAGCTCTCCCCACCTTTCTAAGGTAAAATAAGTGCAGAGCTCCTTCCTAAGGGGAGAGAAAAAGTCTTTACACTTCTCCTTTTGAAAGGCAAAAGATGCCTAAGTGAACTCACCCCCTTCAAAAGGTAAGAAAGGCCTTAGTGAAATCCCTTTTCAAAGGACATGCTTTAAGAAGACACCAACCCCTTGGTGCTTTAAGAAGATACCAACCCCTTCAAGAAGGCAAAATATCCATTTTAGTCATTCTTGGAAGGCAAAGCACTTCAGAAGTCAGTCTTTCTCTTCTACAAACCGCGCACAGAAGACCCTATTGGCAAGGTAAAAATTCCCTTTTGGTCATTCTTGGGAGGCAAAGTACGTAAAGAAGTCACTTGTCCCCTCCTTGAAGCCACACACATGTAAACCCCTCTTCCAAGAGGTAAAACTTCCTTTTTAATCACTCTTGGAAGGTAAAGTGCTTATGTAAGTCACTTCTCTCCCCTTCTTTAAGTCATGCGTGGGATCCCCCACTACAAGGAGGTAAAAGTTCTACCTTGGTCACTTATGGGAGACATAGTACTTCATGAAGTTTTTTCTCCCTTCCTTAAGTCACATGTACATATCCCCCCTTTGGAAGGCACAACCTCCCTTTAGTCACCTTAAGGAGGTAAAGTGCTTCATGAAGTTAGCAAGCCACTTCATGAAGACAAAGTTTACATATAGTACCTCTTTCAAGGAAAAGTACTTTGTGAAGTACTAAAGTAATCACTTCCGAAGGGCAAAATTACCAAATAACCATTAAGGGAGGAGTTTATTCTTCCCAAAGAAAATATTATTTTTGGGTTCCAACAGAAAGATAGCTTCCCAGTGGGACCTACCTCTCCACATACTCAACCCCTGCTCGATCCTTGCCCCCGTCATACTCCATAATTACCATCACTGCCCCTTTTCATCATCCTCATCCTTCCTCTTGTTTTAGTTAGGCGTGAGAAAGGAATGCCTTGGTTCATGTGGTGAGGGAGGAGAGAGGTTGGGCTTGTCAAATATTATTATGTAACTCTATTTTGCGTGCTTCTCTCAATAATTTTTTATTTCTTAAATTTATACGTTTAAATCTTTTCAATTATTATGTATCGCTATTTTCGGTGCTTCTCTCAACAATTACACTCAACGAGCATTTGGTCAGACAACAATTTGATCAAACATCAAGGTAACATATAGGGAAGTCAACCGTGCAGACTTTTTTTTTTGAGAAATCTTAATCTATTACAGAGGTAGGATTTGATCCCCTGATCTCTCCCCACCCCAACCCACCCCAATGCCACTGGACCAAATAGTCACGGACACAGTGCAGACTTTTGACAAATCTAATAATCATGTAAAAAATCTTGCCAATAAGGTAATAAATTTACTCTTCACCCAAACGGTAATAAATTAACTTACTATATAAGTTATCAAATTAAATTAAAGTAAAAATTTACTCCAACAAGTAATGTTTAGTAGATCAATCTCTATCTTGTAAGTAGGAGTGAGCATTATTCCGAATCCAAATTATCTAAAATTTGTATTATCTAATATTTTCGAAATTATTATTTTTTATCTGAATCTGAATCCAATCAAAGAATCATCCAAAATCAAAAATCCAAAATCCAAAATTATTTTGGATACGGATTCTAATAATTTGATTTTCCAAATTTTTAACAAACATAACAACGGTATAAATTCATACTCTCATTATAAAAAACGGTGGTAGATAAATTTTGGACTCTCAAATAATCGGAAATCCACCTTCATTTTTATTTTAAGATAAACTTGTAATAAACAAATGTATCATTGCTTTTCAAAATGACATAATAAAATATAACTAATATCATAAGAGTTAGGATAATAAAATTAGTTTATTGTTTATAAATTATAATAATTATAAAAATAGATATATTACTTGAGAGTTGTGATGTATTTGAAGAAAATCGGGAGGCTCCACGAGATTTGATTTGATTTCTTAAACTACATTTACCTTTAAATATTAATTAAT
The DNA here is from genome assembly GCA_012979155.1 of Hypericum perforatum. NCBI lineage: Eukaryota > Viridiplantae > Streptophyta > Magnoliopsida > Malpighiales > Hypericaceae > Hypericum > Hypericum perforatum. The sequence continues at coordinate 74,073 of SOPF01027430.1, forward strand.
TAAAATATTTTACACAACTTTAAACATAAATTCTTGAAAATAGGAAAATTTTAACTATTATATAAGAGTTACGATGATCAGATTAGTTTATTATTTTATTATTAATAATAACATAATTAAAAAAATTAAAAAATTAGATATATTAATTTATAGTTGTGATGCGTTAAAAGAAAATTATGGTTTAGAAAATCAAGTAGTTCATATCTCTACATAATTTTCAAGCATAATTTCTTGAAAATAGAGGAATATAACTAATATCATAAGAGTTAGGATAATAAATTAGTTTATTGTTTATAATAAATAAATTATAACAATTATAAAAATAGATATATTACTTGAGAGTTGTGATATATTTGAAGAAAACCGGGAGACTCCACGAGGTTTGATTTGATTTCATAAACTATGTTTACCTTCAAATGTTAATAAATTAAAATATTTTACACAACTTTAAACATAAATTCTTGAAAATAGGAAAATCTTAACTACTATATAAGAGTTATGGTAAGAAGATTAGTTTATTATTAATAATATAATAATTATAAAAATTTTAAAAATAGATATATTACTTGAGCTAGGTTTACCGGCAGCCTGCTCCAGGTTTCGGCAGGAAGAAGGGGTCTAAGAAATGGGGTTACATCTGTTTCTTTGCTCCTTTGTATATAGCAGTTTTGTCTTTCTGCAGACTTTGACTATCAGACATGTTGGTAGCTTGGTCTTTTGTTTGTTTTCGTTTTGCTCTTCATGTTTGGCCCACCTGTCGTATTTGCACTAAACATTGCTTTGCCGAATGTGGTCAAAGTTTTTGCAAGCACTGAGCAAACATTTTTATAAAAGTGACTGTGATTGGTTAAAAAATTAATTTTGTCCAAAATCATATTTTTCTGTGCGGGATTGGTATGCCTCGGTCCTGTACCAGAAGAACTGATTTACAAAGGACAGTAGGACGCAGAAAACCAGCCCTATCACCCACATCCTGAACGTAAGCACCGGCATCGTAGGATCGTCGGGATATGGAGCACCCATTTCAGGAGCTAAGTCAATGGTAGGTTAAAAAGCTCGTAGTTGGACTTTGGGTTGACGCGATCGGTCCGTGTATGCGAACACCGATTGCGTTGCCCTTCTACCAGCGATGCACAGAAAATTATGGCTTAGAAAATTAAGTAGATCATCATTGATCATTATGGACTCTTGGAATCCATAAATTTTTGGTATACATCTATTTTCATGGATAAATAACCTGCAATCAAAAGTACATGCAATAAATTATTAATAATAAAAATATAAGAAATTAAAATAGCTTAGTTGTAAGTAAAAAAATTATTATCATCCTCAAGTTCTTCGTTGGCTGGTAGCCTTGGATATTTTAATTCAGGGTTGAAAGTGTTTTTTTATTTAGCGTTGAAGACTTGATCACTAATTCACTACTACTTTAACTTGTAGTAAAAATATTAGACTTTTTAATTTATTTTCTAACTTAATAAAGAATTGGCCCACATGTCTAGTCCTTTAGAAACACACACTTTTAATTTTATAATTTAATATATATATATATATGTTTTAGATATTTTGGATATTCGGATAATCCAAAGTTTTTTTTTATTTGAATCTGAATCCGAATACTGAATATTTTTTTTGGATTATCCGAATTCGAATCCGAACATAAAATTATCTGAGTCTGAATCCAAAAAATATTTCGGATATTGGATTCGGATTACGGATAATAGATTTTTTGCTCACCCTTACGTGTAAGGTAATACTTAACTTGCCAATACTTTAATAAATTGATATTAGATTATGTCATTTCAATTTATATCATTGTTAAAATTTTGGAAACATTAACTTCATGATAGAAAACTTGTCCGTCTTTTAAATATCTAAATATCTTGTAGTTTATAATTGAAAAAACATAATATATTAAATTTGAACTAAAATATTTGTATTTTGTTATAGTTGAATATATTCCGAGTTTATGCAATTTTTTTAAGGTAGCACTTTTTCTCATAATCGGCATCATACAAAAATAATAGGGTAAATTATATCTGTTTATAATCATACAAATCACAGGAGCTAATAAATCTCAATCAATTGTAGCTAGTCTTTTGGCAGATGCTGTAACCTATGGTGGTTCAATATTGAAGCTTTTCTAGGAAAACCGATCAGGTATGCCAATCATTCATGAACGTGCTCCATATCAAACCATGAAGAGACATGCCTAAATATCTTCCTAGGAAGGTATCACATGCTCAGGTTACCAACAGCAAAGGGTGTTTTATCTACTGACGGAATTCTTTTACTCATTTTAGTTAATTAATTCACAGATAGAGAGCATACCAAAATTTAATCCATACCTCATAAATCAGCAATACTGCTATTATAGCCTTGGATATAGATCGGAAAGTTTTTTCATGATAGATGTTGATCCTAGTGAAAGTTACTCCTTTGTCGCTAGTTTACATTTGTCAAAAGATGATATTAAGCTGAGATATTCTAGACTATGCCATATAGGCCAAGATCGCTTAAACTATCTAGCTAAGGACGGACTGCTAGGTAATATAGAAAAGTCTATCTTACCTAGAAGTGTTTCTTGTCTAGAAGGAAAGAGTATAAGAAAACTTTTTCGGTACTAGGACTATAGCCATATTTCCATTTTAATTAGTCTACTCTGAAATATGTGGTCAAATGAATGTGAGGGCAGCACATAATGCATATTACTTCATCACTTTATTGACAACTATTTGTGATTTAGTCCGATATACCTGATTTCTTACAAGTCAGAGGCATTAAGTTGCTTCATGACCTATATGGTTTTTGTTGAGAATCAGAAGGATAGAAAGATAAAGGCTTTGTGAACTAATCGAAGCTGGGAATATCTTTCTGATGAATTGTAGGGCACTTTATGTTGAGAAAGGAATTGAATATTAGTTGTCTATTCCTTGTACATCCCAATAGATTGGGGTTGCTGAAAGAAAGAATAGAATTCTTCTTGACATGGTTAGATCTATAATGGCAGAGGCAAATTTGCTAATATGGAGATGTGCTCCTAATTGTCACATATGTTCTTAACCATGTATCCTTTAAGTCTATTGCTACCACCCCTTATGAAATATGGATAGATCGGAAGCCCGATATATCCTATTTTAAGTCATAGGGATGTGCATCCTATGTCTATTCTACCTCAAGTATTTTTCGATAAATTAGGACTAAGAGGTAGAAAAAGTATCCTTATAAGGTATTTTGAAATATCTAAAGGATACATGTTCATAGGTGAACTAGATAATGGACAAGTGACAAAATTTGAATCACGTAATGTCATTTTTGGAGAATGAATTTCTTAGACTGAGAGAGGTTAGTGAAAACCTTAATGTCTATGAAATAGTTGAGCCAGAGACTTTTAGACCCCTTCTTTCGAGTGGAAAAATTGAGACAAAAAGTTGTGGCTTTCTATCTCAACAAGGTCTGAAAGATGTTCGTTTTAGTCTTGAAAGGCTTATAGTTCCCTATTCCAGTAAGAGTATGGAACTTCTGCCTAGGTCTAGTAGAACTTGCATACCATGCTGACGATTTGATATCAAAGGTGAGGCTAATGCATACTTGGTATCACTGAAAAAGATTGGTGATCCAAGTGAAGTTCTTCTAACCATTATTCAGGATTAAGATGAGCCCAGAAATGTGTCTGGTGCTCTGTCATCTCAACAAAAGATTGAGTAGATTAATGCGATGGAGGAAGAAACATCTTCCATGACCAAGAATCAAGTTTAGAATCTGATTGATCTGCCTAAGGATGTATGGCTATTGTGAATAAGTGGATTCTCAAGGTCAAGCGTAATACAGATAATGATGTTGAAAGATACAAAGTTTGTTTGGTTGTATAGGGATTCAAGCAACAGGCACGAATAGACTATGAGGAGACTTTTGTCACTGTTGTTTGATTGACATCCATTAGGGTCATTTTGGCTATGGTTGCTAACATGAATCTAGAATTACATCATACAGATGTTAAGATTATTTTTCTCTTTGGAGAATTGGATGAAGAAATCTGTGTGATTCAGCGTGAGAACTACATCCAAAAAGGCTGTGAACATGAGGTTCGCAAATTGAATAGTTCAATTTACGGCCTTAAGCAATCGTCTAGATAGTGGTATATTCGTTTTCATAATACTTTCATGGAAAATAATCTTATTATGATACATGCATTTTCATAATACTATCATGGAAAATAATTTTATTGTGATTCATGAAGATCACTGTGTATATGTTAAGCGACCAGGTAAGAAATTTGTCATCATCTTTTTGTATGTTGATGACATACTCTTGGCCGTAAATGACATAGGACTACTTGTTGAAATCAAAGTTTGGTTTTCTTCCAACTTTGATGTGATAGACATGGGTGAAACTGATTACATACTCGAAGTTAAGATTTCGAGGAATATTTCGAAGAGGACAATGTCTCCTTCTCAAGAGACATATATTCATAAAGTAGTAGAACGTTTCAATTGTGATCATAATAATCCAAAGTATGTCTTATTAGTGAATGGTCATAATTTGAGCAAGGATTTGTATCCATTTACGACTAAACAAATAGGGAATATGGAAATGATTCCCAGTGCCAATGCAGTTAGTTATCTGGTGTGCACAATATTGTGTACACAACCTGATATTTGCTGTGCTATTCATATTGTATGTAGATATCCATAGAATCTAGGCAATGCTCATTAGAAAACTATCAAGGGAATTTTAAAGTATTTGAATGCTATTACAGAATGCTCGTTGTGAGTATTCTGTGACAACCAAGCTGCTATAACTTATGCGATGGATCTGCGTTTCCATAGCAAAGGTTAGCATATAGATATTAAATTTTAGAAATTTAGGAAAATCTAAAGAATTGTGCTTGAAACATATATCTTTGCAAGATATGGTTGTAGACCTATGACCAAAGCATTATCTCAAAAAGTGTTCGAGAAATATGTAAACTTATTAGGTTTAAGACAGTTTCATTTAAATATAAGAAGTTTTGTTTTTGGCAATATGAACACCTTGCGTAACATGTCGGACAAAAAGTAGCCCACTCACACAGGTATTTACCTCAGTGGGAGTCAAATGTGTTGATTCTTGATTGAGATGAGGTAGTTGTTGTACATTTAGATGTATTTCACAATTTTCCAAAAATTAAATAGTTCATCTCTTCAATCCTATGACACACGTATCTTCTAGTTGCACTAATCTTGTACTTTTTTTACATTCAACACTATAAGTACTAGGCCTTGATTCCTGAACAACGTACTCTCGACCCTCAGCCATTAAGTAGGCATTTATTTCTCGCATAGCTTCCTCTTTCATTTTCCACAAGCTCCCTTCCTTCAAAAGCCCACAACAGCTGTTGGAATAATCGACGTTTCCCCATTCATCAGCAAATACAGTCATGGGTGCTGAGAGACCCTGACTAATGGGAAGCTGTGCATAATAGATTGATTCTGCTTCTTGCTCTAGCTGAAACCCCCTTCTTCTTCTTCTTCTTCTTCTTCTTCTTCTTCTTCTTCACTTTCCTCATCGTTATCGTCTTCTTCCTCGTCTAATTCTTCTTCTATCTACTCCTCTTCTTCTTCGCTATAATCCGAGTCGAAGCTCTTGTGTGCATATGGAGTAGATGGGTTCAAACCCATATCAACTTCTTCGTCCGCTTCCTTTTCTTCTACTGGATTCTCGGCCCGTGCTTCACATATGCTTATCTCTACAATTAGATCTAGACATATTTCTCTTGCCTCTACACCGTTTATGTTTACCATGCACAGCACCATATTGGCAACATCTTCCTCATCTTCGATACTAATCGATCAGAACTTTCCTGAAGCTACGGGACATCTAAATACCAAATATTTCAATTCTTCGTTATCATGAAACGGGACTTTTTCAAACACTTTTTGCCGTAATCTCTCGTACGTCAACATATCCTCATGGAATTTCAACCTTACTTCACACCCTCCTTCGTACTCAAAACCAGTAAGCTTATTTCTCTTAATTGCTCTATCATATTTTACTCCAATTTTCACAGTTCGCCGAGATATTTAAACAGATTTACATAAATAATATTACACAAATGTTCACACATAAAACTAATTAATCAGACTAACACAAAATTACTTGCATAAATAACATAATTACTAACGATTGTTCAACAAACCAAAACTAACAACAATCACCTTTATCAATCAATTTATCAACTTGCAATTTCACCTTCATCAATAATTAACCACACTAACACAAAATTACTTGTATAATTAATATAATTAGTAATGATTGTTCAACTAACAAAATAACTAACAACAACCTCAACAACATAGTTAGTAACGATTATTCAACTAACAAAAACGAACAACAACCATATTTATCAACCATTGTATCATCTTCTAAATTTTACCATAATCCATAATTAACTACACTAACATAACATTAGAAACTACAATTCAAAAAATTATTAACAAACTATATAATCAAACATAAATTATAACTACTTATCTCTTGAAGCTTCAACAACTCGAAAATGGTCAAGAACACTCGAAAATTCAGAATTGGGGGCGATGGTTTGGATTTTTTTGTCCAGAAAACTAGTTCGGAAATTTGATTAAATAGACTAGTATCCGGTATAAAATCCTGACTATTGGTGGATAGAAAATCTCAAACCCACCGTAAAACTAGATTTATGGTCCCAAGTCCGTAGATAACTGGTACTCGGCCTAAAATACTGGGTACTGGTACAAAAACTGAGATTTTGCGCCGATCAAACTAATACCCGGGATTTTAGCCCAGGTATTGAAAGCGTAATTTTTTTCCAGATTTTGATTTACCTAGTTTGGAACCAGTACCCGGGAAAAATTCAATTCAGTCCACGCTGGACACCATTCTTGCAATTTTGTCATTCAGGTACTATTTTGGTAATTTTCCATGAACAGTAGCACAAAAAAAAAATCCTTTGTGATCCGGGTGACTGTGATTGACGCACGCACTTTCTTTCTCCGGATTGTCCATCAGATATATAACGTTTAGAGGGATATTTACTTCCTCTTGCATCCTTATCTCTGAAATTATGTGGTAAATTCTTTAGAATACTTTGGTGGCATTTTTTTTACATTAGTTCCTATTTTGTACTTTTTTTTCCCACAGCAGTTGCGACATGTCCCTACAATAACTTAGATATATATATATATATATATAATTAAATAATTCTGAACAAATTTAAATTATTAAAAGTAATTTTAAATTAAAAAATATTAATTTGAAAAATTGAAAAATATTTATAAATAATTAAAAATTCAAAAATACATGGAGTTAAAAATTATATAATTAATTACAAAATTGAAATGCTTATAGATAATCCAAATTATAAATAATGGAATTTAGGATTTATAGCATTACAAAAATAAAAGTTTAAAAATCAATTTCAAAGTAAGAAAATATTATTAATCAAGTACTATATAAATTACATAATTTTTTCAAATTAAATAATTACAATTTGGTAAACATATTATATTATACACATATATAATTATATAGTTATATAATTTTTCCAAATTTCAATTAAAATTACATAATTACTTTATTCCAATTAAAATTACATGAAATTATATAATTATGTAATTGTTTTCAAGTTTCATAATTTTTTCTTGAATTACATAATTTACATTATATTAATTAAATTATTGAATAAAAAATATATAAAATTATGAAAAGACATAAAAAAATTATTCGAATAAGATGGTGCAAAACGATAAAAATAATTTTTTGAAAAAAAATTAAATTTTTGAGAAAAAATAAAAATATGTGAAAAAATACGTGGACCAATCAAGACGCATTACGAAAACGGGGACTAGCATGACA